>JAHZNE010005423.1:0-60338 GCA_027744055.1 Callyntrura sp. NNG-2020
TTTACTTTCTCTCTTTTACTTCTGTGTAAACTCCCAATTTTTTCTTAATACTTACCACAATTCAACCGTACGTCATATTTTTAATCCTGACTTAACAATATGCGTTCCTGAAGCATCGATAAGTAGGCAAGAAAGGACGGTGGAAAGCAAAATGTTGCATATACAAGAAATGAAGAACAGCATACATAGCTTTTGCGGAAGTCCCGAAAGCTAAAATCGTTAAAGACAGAGGTACATAGTTATTTCGTAAGTGCAATGTGAAAATGGAACGCCTTATTGTAATAACCGTAGAATGGAAATTTCTGTACTAGCAGTGTTAAAACAAGACGAAAGGACATTTTACTTTGCTTCCGTCATATGACTCATTGTGATTATCTGGTTGTATGACGAGGACAAAAGATGTTGATGTTAATGCTGTGCTCTTTGTTCCTTTCCATTTCCCATCGTCTTGACTTATACGAACACGGTTCACTAGCAAATTCTGATATTAATACAAATATGCTAGTTATGAATTTCATGGGGATACGACGTAAAAAGGAGGAACGCACAAAATAGCAAAGCTCGTGTTGGAGATGGGATGGTTGTATTTTAGGATCTTCTTGTAGTAATAATAATAATCATGATAATAGTAATAATTCCAACTCCAGCAGTTTTAGTGGTACTCCTTTGTAATCATAAGTGCATGACACAGTGGCGGTTTTCCTCTATCCCAAGAACAGTGCAGCCTTGTGGCTAAGCGCGTATACCTAGGTGTGTATTTGTGTGGATGCTTCTGCTGTGCGGAGAAATGAGCGACTTTTTCGTGGTTGGCGTGTTTGTAATAATAGTAGCAATAATCTAGTTTCTCGGATTCTCCCTTCTTGTCTCACCACCACTAATATTGCTACCACAGCTATACTACTATTACGTCTTTAGGGTACCCAAAATTCCACTAGATTTTCTCGGAGAATTCAGTTGTCCTTATTTGACAGAATAATTTGGTTTATGTATTTTACGTGCTTTTTGCTCCCAAACCTAGAAAGAAGCTGAGGCTGGTTGTAAGTAATGCAAGAAAATGGAATACTCTTTTCAGAGTTTGCCTCTCTGCTATTATTATGGATTCCAAACCTATGTACATGACACAGGGTACCCGTCCAGTAAACACAATACGTACATAATATGTACCTTCATAAGTAAAAGTTTCCTAGTTGTACGTAAGCTGCTGTATCAAACGTAGTGTTCCAATAAATATGATGTACATATATTTGTGGTTTCCCGGAGTGCTTACTACGCAAAAGAATGGCGACTTTCCTTCTGCTTTCCCCATGCTTACTTTTTTCTCTAAACAAGAAATTGTGCTTCTTGAGATGGTGTGGCGTGTGCATTTGTGAGAATGTGTGTTTTGTATGTACGTAAAAATTGCAAATGATATTACAATTATATTCAGGCATATACACCCTTCCTAAGTTGAGAATGTACGACATGAATAAATATTCATATTTGGGATCTCTTGGTGGAGAAACACGCGCAAAAAGTATTTGAATTTGGAGATATTGCCGAGAAAGAAGAATTCGGAAGCCTCCAAGGAGTCTTTTTCAAAGTAATAATGAATGTGTGTATGTGTGTGTACGGGAGTTAAAATGTTCAACTCTTACTTTTGTAGAAGGAACGATAGAATAAAAAAATAAGAGGCGAAAATGTAATAATAATATTGTATTTCTAAAAAGATGGCGTTTTTTGAGCTGAGCTCCATACCCACAAGTCTCGCATATTGGGTATAGCATTTTGCATTTGAATTCGCATTATTCTGACAGAGGAAAGAAAAATTTCCAAAATTTAATGCAAAGTGGAAGGGAAAATTTCTTTTTGTGACTGTATGGCTTTAACACTTTGCTCTTTTGCCGGGTTACACATATACAACCGTCGAACAATGCCGAAGCCGTTAAAAGTTATAAAACCTTTAAAAAAAGCTAGAGTGACTATAGTTTTTAACCTTCTTAATGCATATTACACTCATACTTTTCTGTTTTTGTAACGGAGACCACGGAGCAGATAACTTTCTACTGCCAACAAAATACTATGCATATCCGCTTATTATGCTGCCGAAAAAACTGGCGACTGTAAAGCAGTAAAAACCTGTGTTCCGATTTTTCCTCAGCATGGGGCATCCTGAAAAGTCATAAAGGCGGGTGAATTATGCGGAATTTAAAATTAGAAAATGAAATGTAGCTAGCTTATTTGCATATATTTTGTGGACCTTTTTTGCTAGTCTTTGTGTATGGCATTTTTTTGGAAATCTCATACACTTGTAACATAAGGACCTAGTTGCAATCCCTGTTGTGCATCTACCCATTTTTCTGCTTAATATGCACATTAGAAGGATTTTCATCGACGCACAGAAACGGCTTTGATATCATCGCAGACGCAACACAACCCTAAACCCTATAGTTCATCCAAGGTTCATAAATTTATTTTTCTGAGGTTTGCTTAGGTGTACGACTTTTTCCTTTAGAATGTATACATGATTATGGTTGTTACACAAAAAGAATTATGCGAGGGTACAACAGCTCAAGGAAAAACGAATAAACAGCGGTAGTCCTTAAACTTCTCTGTAGATAAGGCATGGTCGTTAGAAAAAGTTTTTTTTGGTGGAAGGAAGCAGCGTTTTTGTACTTTTGTATGTATAGTTGTATATATTAATGAGATGGCCCTTGTTTCCTCCTTTCGACATAAATATGTGACAAAAGTGTTTCTTCCTCGGGACTGCAATATAAAAAAAAGATAAATATGAACGCGGTAATGTACTACATTCAAAGAAAAATAATGGCAGAATCATGATGTATGTTGCATTTATGTACATTTTTTGGAATCTGTATTGCATATGTGTAGGTGTATATACATATGTGGGCGTAAGGAACCGTTGGAGAAAAAAGCCAAAGTTTTTACCAGTCGTAAAATACTTCATTGTAAACTGAATTATAGCACCTTAAAATTCCATGTAGTAACACATAACGCCCCTGCAGAGTATAAATGGGAGTTTTTATAATTTTGTACGTTGTAACAGAATATATTAAGATGGATGCGGGAAGTGGATTACGAAAAATTGGGACACGATATTAACTGAGGTCAAACGAAATATGGTATGATAGTGCATATATGGGTTGATGTTATAATATCAGCTTTCTTGTTTAACTTCCTTTGTATTCGTTTTGATCTGTCTTTGCCTTTTTAGCTGCGTTTAACAGTTTCTGACCCAACGGTGTTCCAATAAAACTCCAAAAATAGTTCAAGAAAGTTGTTTATAACGTCATCTCCTTATGTTTTAAGCTCTTTTGGCAACACCATTGTCGTCGTGGATTTCAAACTGGAAACGTTAGGTCATGGCTTAGGTGGTGGCAGCATCATAATATAACGTAGTTGCAACAACACCACACGAGCTTTTGAATTTATGAGATAATTTAAAGGTGGAAAGTTGCCCATTCTTAAGTTGTTTTCGATGGTGCCCCTCTCCCACTTTCTTTTTCCCACAGCTCACGGGTTGCAGGGTTGGTGTTAGATGGGCTCGTCGTCAGAGGGTAAGACACTTTGGAGGGCGATTAGTCTTGTAACATACGGTCTTCATTGGCCATATCTAGCCAAACAAGTCTTTCAACTTTTCCCACCCTAAACTCTCTCTTTCTCTCTCTCCAAAGAAAAATGTTCCTTCTTTTGCCGTCAACTCAAGTTTAGCCTGTTATTGTTGAAGAAACAACGACGGTTTGGTCTCAACAGACTTACTTTCTTTTTTATAGTGCTAATGTTGCTCCTTTCTTGGAGAACTAAATACGAATTAATTCTATGGTTCAAGTGCCTGCACGTGGTAAGCTGCTTGTGTGTGTGTACACACTGTTATTGTGATGGGTCGCCTTTTGGTGCTAATATGTTTTCACGCAGAAAAACAACATATATATCCTGCTGCTGACTGTTATAAAGATTATAAATGCCGAGCACACAGAGAGAAAGCCAAAATAAAGTGACTTGTTGTTTCAATAGCCGTTACCGAACTCCTTCCTCTGTCCATTGTTTGTGATCTATGTACGGCAATTCGGTTATTACCGTTGTAGTAATTGTACTTGGATGTTGTAACACAAAATGTCTTACACTTCCCTCCGCTCTGTTTTATTCTTTTTTTTTCTTTCTTTCATCGTCCTAAGGTAATATAATAGACCTGTCGAGGCTTGCATTTCCAATCGTGCTAAGAAACACACTCACAACAAGAAACATTGTTACTCCAAGATTCGTTGTTGATACAATGCCCAAGTGTGCTCTATGGGTTTTCGGCGACTGAAAGATAGTTTGAGCTTGTTATATGAAAAGAAGCAATTTTGTTCAAGTGGCCACTTATAAAGTTGTATAGACAAGAGCAAACAACATATTTTCTAAAAATACACACGACGGTTTCAATGTGCAACCTTACAAGAAAAAGAAAGCAATAAATGGTTAGTACTTGTAGTGCTTGTAATAGTGCGTTTAATGCATTTCCTCAGGATGTACAATGATGTTGCGCTAGTGTAGATGTAGCAGTTGAGCTATTCTAGACACACAAAATATTTTATGGGATTTTGACTTACCACGTCTGCATTAAATGTTTTGTAATACTAATTGCTTCTTGTAATGTATTTTTCGACGTGCTTACCACTGTCATCGATCCTGAAAAAAACCTGCGGCTGAGAAGGAAAAATTATTAATGGCTTCCCAAAACCAGTGTTTTAATAGAAAGACGGCGAATAAAAAGATTGGCAGTTTTTCAGGGTAGGAAGCAAGAGAAATACAATGACAAATAATACTAACAATGGAAAACGAAGTAGCATGCACTTACAACAAATTTACTTTTAATATCATCACTACAAACAAGCATTTCTCTCAAGCAGGCAAGGTAATAAAGCTGTTCTGAATTCTTTTCTTCTTTGCCGGAAGAAAGCAAAATGTGTATATGCGTGTATGATTTACACTGGTGTAAATGTAAATACATTTTGTGCCGCACCACCCATTATTTCCGTCCACAGATTGTTTTCAGGTTCATTGCCTTTTCCTCTGTTTCGTTTTTGGATCAAACAGAAACATCGTAGCAGCGCTCACAAGACAATACAAAAGGGTTTATGATGACAAATTTATGTTAATGATTTTTCTGTACTGCATATATGTTGTGCACTTGCAACGGTTCGGCTGCTTCAAGAGAAACTCTGTATATATATCTTACCCCAGCGCGTGCACTCGCACTGCCTGTCACTTTTTCTTCATGCAGCAATAAATACCCCCAGCGTATTGTACTGTGCCTCGGTATACAGTGGGATTCTATCTAGAAAAAAGAAAGAGACATGATAATTGTGAACATTGTCAAAAATACTTGTGCAACACACACACAACGTACTCATAACTTGCATTCTACCCCTAGTAACAAACGGATACCACAATAGGGGATGCTAAATAGCCTTTCGGAAGAAAAAGTCCAAAGAGAGCATAAATACTGTGCACCACTACGATTAGAGAAGTGTTAGAATTTATCCTTGTTTTCTTTTTCCCAGACTTTTCCTGGTGGTAAATGAGAAGCTAAAGTATCCAACAAGAAGGAAGGGCTGTATGGCCCTGTGAACAAGAAGATTACGTTCTGATTTTATTTCCATGCTTTTAGACCTGCTTTAACCTCAGTACACGATGCAAAGAGCCAGGAGAATGTGCAAAGTACAAAAATATGTACACCAGGCTTGCCATTTACTCCCTCCCCTTTCTACTTTTACCATCGCCACCACTACAAAAGGCCTTGTGAGTGTGTGCTGCCTTTTGCTCGATGACTTTGAGTTATGACAAGACTGCCATAAATTCCGATCTACTCCTACAACTTCTATTATGCCACATTATTCACTGTACGAGGAAACCATACTGCTACTACTACTACTCCTGTTAGAAGCACCAGTACCGATATATTTATGTGCCTCCAATTTTTGTATCTTTTCCCAACGGAGGGATAAGTACATTAAAGTTTATTTCATAAATGGCTAGTGAAAGCGGAGAAACTAGCTACAAGGTTTTGGTGGATGAGCAAAGTCCGCCAAAGAGAGAGAAAGAGAGAGGGAATGAACGAAGAAAAATAATGGATTGTCCAGAAAGTTGCTTTAACGTTTACTTACGTATATTTCCCATCCACTTTTCGTTTCATAACGCACCGCTCGTGAAGAGCTTGCTGGACTACACACTTGACTCTTTTCATAATTTGTCTACTATCTCATATCTCTGGTATTACCGGGCTAGTTTATCCTAAACTATAACATATTACGCTCGCAATCTCTGCCTTTTATTGGAAGTAGGTATCCACCATAGTTCATGGACAAAAATAACTTGGATGAATCTATATGGTAGTAGCACATCCGGACACACTTTTTTCTCTAATATTGTACGTATTATTAATATTATTTTGAGAAGCGAGATAAATTCTGTCTTGAACGCGTCCTACTGATTTCCTTTTCTCTGTAGTCCCCGAAAAAGTTTACGAGCTGCGGCTACACCACTTGAGTTATATTTCATCAAATGTTTTCATTTGTTTGCTTATTTGGAAGGTTCCTAAATAGCAGTTGTAGGAGCCTCCTTGCACGAGCAATTTTCTCAGTTCATTCGTATTCCTTATGGACTTTTATGTCATTTGTTGTTGCAGAATCGTCTCACTCAAGTACTTTGCCTTGTATTATAAAAAATGGTATTGGTATTAGCGTGTAGTAACCATATGCCAATAAAGTACGAAAAATTGGGCAGCAGTAGTAAAAAAGTACACGTTTGTAGATCGAGTCCTTTCTAAAGTATTCATTCAAGAAGTTGGTGATGAGAGCTTTTTCATAACATGTCTTGTTTTTATGTCGTTAGATTTTCATAGATACGTTCGGCTATACTAAACAAGTGAAGTTTTTCTTGAAAGAGGGAATATCGAAAGAAAGTTTTGTGGGAGAGAATAGTAACTGTCCTGAAATGGTTCAGTTGTTGCACTCTCTTGACAGACAAAAACGGCGCAGTAGTTTCCTCTCAAAGAAAAACTCGAAACTACTTTGCCGCTTATCTTTATTGACATCGTCATCAGAATTTTAGTAGGGAAAACGGTACAAGAGATGCGAAAAGAATGGTCAAGGATGAGTGACCCAATCTGAAAAGAGTTGTTATTGTTGTTGCAGAGGGAGAGAGAGAGAGCGAAAGAGAAAGCATCGACGGCTGACAATATAAATGACTGGCTGACTAGCCAAAATAAACTATTATTGTGCAACTATTGCGGAGTTCGTACTAGTGATCATCTCTCACTCTTATTGGTAACTATTTGTGTCCGCACAGGCATACATACATATATTTCACAATGGCGTATTCTGTACCAAATTCATCAAAAAAGAGGAAAAAAGAAAAGTGGAGAGAGTTAGTTGTTGGACAAAACTCTCCATTTTTTCGATGTTGAAAGCGAAAGAAAAAAATGAACGAAACATCGTTCATCATTCAATGTAGAAGTGACGCCCACCACTCATGCGTTTTTTCCAACAAGCTACAACGGATCATACAAGAGAAAATAAATGTACTACTTTTACTTTTGTTGTTTAATGTCAAGGAAGACACAATATCAAAAACGCTGCTTTCACTGAAAAAACGGCAAGAGAATACAGGCGTCAGATAATTGCATTTTTTTATCGTCGTTGAAAAACCGAATACACAACCTAGAGAAAAAAAGTATTCAAAATAAAAAAGAGAAGCACGAAGCTCACTACACAATGCATTTTTGTACTGAAAGAGCAGCATCAAAATCTACTTGGATAGTCGGGATCAATGATAATGGCAAAATGTTGAAAAATTGAATAAAATGGAAAAAGAAGCTACAAAGATGTACATTAGCTTTGTTTCTCTCTCTCTCTCTCACTTGCTGTTTATTGCATTGTGTTACACAGGAAGGAAGAAACGCAGCAATGCCTCGGTCCTGCTTAGAAGAAGCTTTCGAAAAAAATGAATTCCTTTTTACTCTTGTGATGATTCACTTGAGCTTCACTTTTACTTTGAACTTTTTTTTTCGTTCGTTGGAATGGCTTCTGGCTCACACCCGCACATCAGACTAGCAAATATACACACCAGTATTCTGCTTGCCATTGATATTCGTCTTTGACGGAGGCGTCGCGAGTTCACGCTCATATACATCCGGGATGTGCTTCTCTCTAGCTGGCATCATCAACCTATTTCTGTGCAATCTACGTCAACAAGAAAATCCTTTTTTGTTTGATGCCACTGGCGAATATTGAAAAGTCAAGTGAAAACGAGAGAGCGAGAGAATGTGAATGTAGCAAGTTATGAATACATGTAGACACACTAGGTTTTATAATAATAATGCGTGTTGTAGACATATAGTTTCCTGCCTACAAGATAAAAGAAAAGTCGCCGTCGTAAATGGGATATTCGAATCGTATATGTACACTCTAGCATACACTTTGGTCGTATCTGTTTTATTCGCATAGACAATAGACTACGTTTTTATGCCGATTCCAAGGATTCCCTTTTGTGACTTCGTTTTTTCTTCTTCTGTAATTCAACTGTGATGTAACGGAAGTAGTACGACGAGTTGAAACTTATACGGACATTTTCAATGAGATCAAATAAGTAGCACACCAAAAGTCAAGGATTGATGTGGGCAATAAACATTGCAGAATGAGCGGGAGAGAGGGAGTAGCGCAGGGGTTCAGAGAGCAGAGAGGATCGAGAAAAACCTTGTCTTGTCTCGCACTCAACTTATTGGCCTCGACGATCCCTGTAATATGGTCCGTGTGTGTGTAACCTTTAAGTTGAAAAAAATGAAGCTGAAACTTTTTCTGAGTCGGAGCTTTACAACAAAGCTGAACAGGCAGTGTGGTAGTGTGTATGAGTCAGAGAATTTTTCAGGGTGTGCATGTGTGTGTGTGTGTGTTTGTCGAAAGCAAATCGTTACGGGATGAGAAAGTGCAAAGTAAAAAAATGCAAAGAATGGAGAGAGAGAGCTAGGAAGCAATGGGAAATGAACGCGAAAGGGAAATGTGTACAGGGTGGGTACGTGTTTGGAAAGAATGAGAACAACTAGGTGAAACGAAGAGACGGAGAAAATAGGATAACGAAAGTAGTTTTATATTAAGCTAGTCATCCTCGGACAAAAAGGGAAAGGACCTAAAAGTAAGTTAATATTGGACAGTGGCAGGTATGTCGAAGAAAAAGAAAGTCAAGTAATATGAATGTCGAAGAGTCAAAAAGTTGGAACACTATATGGACAGCATGGAGTATGTATTACGTAATATATCATATTATTCGCCAAAGTTAATGGGAGCAACGGAAAATGACAATAGATAAAAGTCTAATTGAATATTAGTACAGTGTCAGACTGCAAGAACCAAGACTTGTTTAGAAGTTCCTTAGACAAACAACCCTTATAACCCCGAATCATTGTTATGATGATATCTTTTCCTCAGAAATTATTAACCTCTTCTACTAAAATTTCGTTAACGAGAAATCCACCTGGGGTGACCGATAGTGAGGTTTTGTTTCGTTGCTGTAACTCGACAAATTGACGATGAAAAGAGACACTCAAATATATTCGTGATATCTTCTGACCACCGAGTAGTTTTCCGAATTCTGATGAATTATGAATGTATTCGTACCATAAACCATCCTCTACATTAATTCCACGAAATTTTCCAGGCGGTGCGCTACTGTATTACTAGCTATCCAGTCTACCCTGTCCAGTCTAGGATCTAGAGGAATAGCAAGTAACTACAATCTTTTAGCTCGATAAATTAACAAAAAAGTTTTTTCTCTGCTCCCTTTTCACCAAAATTCAAGTGAAATGCTTCTCCGAAAAACTATCGTGATCCCTAATGTGTCCGTACTTTAATCAAATTCCCCATAATTTTAGGTACATGTACCTGCCTGTATCTGTATTTTCCTCGAGCCTTTTGGTCGATTAGTTTTTAGGCACGGAGTGGAGCTATAACTAAAAATCTTTGTTCCTTTCCACAAGTACTACTTGTACGAAACAGCTACCAGAAACTATTTTATTGTTCGGCACTTGTTGTAGCATGTCTGGTGTGTATTCCTTTATTACCGTTTTCTTTCGAAGGTGAAAACAAGTCTTCATGAAAGAAGGAAAAGTTTCCCAAAATGTACCAGGCTTACTGGAAGCCTGTTCCCTGTTCTGAACTAAATGTTATGTAAATTCTATTAATACCGACGTTATGAGAAACAAAGCAAAGTTGGAACACTTCAGGCAAGAACGAAGCAAACCACCCTCTCGCCCGCCGCTACAAGAGATCCTATTTCTCTTCGCTTCGAAATTAGTAGCAAAATTCCCTTGTTTTTGGAAAAGTTTCTACTTGGCACCAAACGCGGTTAATACGATACACAGCTACTCAGTAGAGAGACGGTTTACAGATGCACACTCTTATAACTATCACCATAATCTTCCTACTCATTATTTTTCAAGGAGCAGACATACATGCATGACTGTGTAGTGCTGAGATTAACCTTAAATATAATAACAATAACGAACGTCTGGGTCGGTTAATGTTTTTCTAGTAAAGTGTATTATAGCATGGGATTGTTACCCACTGTTGCAGTTCCCATAAATGTGCTTAAAATTAGCTAATTTACCAAATACACCAAAAACGAACAACCGCGGAATACTGAATCAGAGTCAGTTGAGTGGAAAATACGCACAAAGCAACAAATATACAACATCCGTAGTAGTCCTCGGTGTAATAGGCACTGTTTGGTTTCATAAAAAATGCTGGAAATCGTGTTGGATGCAGTTTACATGTTGAGCCAATAAGTTTCTCAGTCGTCGCAGTTTATGGCTAAGACTAACTCTCGCTCCCTCGATTTTGCTTCTTCTGGAATAAATCCAACCATTGAACCATACTGTTTTAAAGTTATGACTGTCTTTCTCTGGCTAGAAACCCATATGCGAACAAGCGGGTGCAGTGGGTAGTTTGGTACTTCTCAAAACTTTTTTCTTTGCTTACTTCAGTTTCTCTCTCTCTCTCTCTCTCTCTGCGTCTCATTTTACTTTGTTTGCAACGCACTTTTTATTCTCCAGCAATGTACAACCAACCAAGTTAAAATTTTTGGCTGTGAATGGTATTGTGGTATTGCTAAGAAATGCTTTCATTGCTGGTCCTACCGCCGTGATGCTTCATATGCCATACGGATAGCAAGTGAAAACCTCTCTTTATCCGGCTGTTATTTAAAGTTTAGGAGATTTTACAGACGTCCTTTATCCTTATACAATGTCGTATTTTACTTTGCTTTCTCGTGCGTAAGTCGCGCTTCTGTATGCATGTATGTATGTACGTCTGTGTAGATCCACTTTTAAAGTTGTGTAGACCCATGAACCAAAAACCCTTTCTTATTCTTGGCACTTCATATCCTACGGATATGCCGAACGTGTTGGGAACTTCCGTTTGTACCGCAAAGGGTCCCACACTCTTACCGCAAAGTGTAGAAAAATACAAACAAGAGAAAGGCTTGTCCCTTCTAGGAAATTTTCCTGAGAAAAAGTTTCTTGTGTAGAGCAGAGAGTATAGTGCTGTCATTCATTATTATGAACGTTGCTAAATACATGTTTAAATAGAAATTAATTTTCATAATAGAATTTTCTCTGGATACATGCAAGCGAAATTCAACTGTCGTGTACTTTTTATAGCCCCAGTCCTCATAAAACTTTAAAAAGATCATGTTATTTACAGAAAAACAGCTTCGGAATATTTTTAAAAACTTTAATTTACATAACTACTTACATTGTTCAATTGTTCATGTTTCTACTTTTTGATGAACCGGCGTATTAAAAGATTTAACTGTCTGCAATAAACCAGACAGAAAAGTTAAATATTTTATAATAAAGTCTACTTGGTTTTCATCTCTTATGTGCCTACTCCTATTTCTCCCCGTGAATGCCATTGTCATCGATGGTTATGGCTAGCAATGACTTCTATCCCCTTACATTTTTCACCTTGTATAGCCGGTGTACAACTTTTTTCTTCTCAATTTACCCAGAAAGGGACGACACGTTATCATGATTGGAGAGATAACAAGAAACGACGTAAGAATATTTCCCCAGCAGTTAACTGGCGTAATACGGCGTATACCACACTGCGTTTTCTATAATGCATGACAGTTAAGTTGAGTTTGTAGTTCCTAGAAAGAGAAAAAACGTCGAGGAGGTAGCGAACAAGGCATGAATGAGTGAAGGGAGTAATGGAATGGTAGAATCTATTTTTCACCCCTGTTGGCTCCATCATGCAAAGTTTATCAGAGTAATCTGCCTCCCCCACGATAAACAGTAACAGGAAGGGCATGTATGTATATGCAAAGGGAAGAAAAAAGAAACTGGTAGAATGGAAACGGAAGGTAGCATTTCTATTTTTACTGCAGCACTACATGAAATAAGGATGATAGTCATCGTCGTGTCTCCGTCATCAAGCATACTTTCCTTGTTTCTTTCTTTACTATCTCTACCTCCACGACTACTTCTCTCTCCGTTTTCCCTAAAAAAGTCATATAAAATTTATTATGTCAGGAGAAAGAGGGACAGGAGCAAGCAGGATGGGAGTTAGATGAGTAGGGGGAGAAGAGAGAGAGAGCAAAAAGTCGACTAATAGGAAAAGGGAAGAAAATAAGAAAAAAAAACCGTTTTCAACCCCTGGGTCTCCCTGTGCTGGGAATGGGTATGTTCTGAGATCTACGCTGGTTTTTCGTGTGGTAATGGTGAAATGAGAGAGAGAGAGAGGCTTTTGATGTGACTTTAGCTTTAGAATCACGACAACTGCAGATTTAGCCGTAAAAGCGGCTTATGGATACGCAATGCGTATAAAATGCATGCGTGTGTGTATAATAATGTATTCTTTTTAGAGAGAAGTTATAAATACATGGACGTACAAGAGAAGCGCGCCCAAAATTCACTTGTGGACTCACCATAGTGGAAAATAAGAAGGCGAATTGCTTCTTGAAAAGAAAATAATATTGCTTTTTGACTTGACTTGTTCTCATCATCATCCACTCTGTCGAGTCCCCAAAAGTGGAGGAGAGGCGATGGAAAATGGGAGAAGTATAAGGTTACGCACAACAGGACGGTAAAGTACAAAGCGGCACAGTAGACAAAATATCAGCCTCTCCTCTCTTTCTCGAATCAACTTCTTCGTGTTATGCATCAGCGAGAGGAGCGAGAGAGAGAGAGAGAGGCATATAAGTGGTGGTCGGGTTGAAATTCAAGGACATGAAAAACTTTACCCCAAGCAAAAAGCAATCATCAAGTCACTTTCGCTCTATGCATTTTCCATATGTAAATGCAACTTGTAAAGTGGAACCCCAATGAAACCGACCAGTCCATTTTCTAGTGACGACTGACGACACTCCAATGATGGCTTTTGGTGAAAAGGGCACTAGGAATGTGAAATTTTCTTTTTGAGAAACATTCACTAGACAGCCAGACAGACAGTCATTGCACTTTTGTGATGTTATTATGTGTGTGGACTTATCAATGAATATGAGGACAACAACACAATATGTTAGATGCATTTAGTGGCAAGTGGCAATGGAATATTTAGCATAACTTTGTAAATTTCTAGCCGTTTTTACACCATAGAAGTGTGCATAGTGGAAAACAAACAGACTTTCCGAGGTTTCCTTCCTATTAACCTCTCGCTTCTCATAAACCCAACTTTTTCTTACAAAATCTTTCCGTAAACTGGACCTTTTTGCATCTACTATAAAAACAAATTATCTTAATACGAAATGTATCCTCTCTTTTTATATTTTGGCCAGCCATGTGCAATATGGTTCATTATATCTTATCGTTTGCTCCACACACATGCAGACACACGTGTGCACTTTCCAGCACCAGCGTCTCCATCAAGAAACAACCATATTCGCTGGTTATTACCAACCATGTCAGGCTTTAAAACGTAAAATTGGAAGACACTCTCTTCCTGAACTTGCGGCTTCACTGTTTGCTCATCCTTGAAATATATATCCGTCTACGTCATGCATTTATTGCCACGGGCATAAAAAGTTTGATTTGACATTGCCTGTCCGATTAAAGTAAATATATGAGCGTACATACCCAGTTATTATAATACATGTGTAATACACAATACACACACGCTCTCCACGCACACGTCTTGCCTCACCACCACCACCACCACCTTTTGGTTTGTTTCGTTGAGTTGTCAAATGAGGACCGCACAGCAGGATGCCAAATTTTTATAGACTTCTCATAAAGTTTGTCCAAAAACCGTCATCGTTACTTGTGAAAATACCCAGCCAAATTTACGTATACTACTGCAGTAAGGGAAAAAACACAAGCGGCGCATTTCACCGATATCTCTTGTTTTGCCAAAGTGAGTCAACACAATATTGCCTTTTCAAGGAACACAAACAGGTTACGTAATTCTTCTGCATTCTCTCTGACTGCATGTCTTGAGACTTTTGAGAGGTACACTATATACACACTTGCTGCTTATGCCTTGGGTGTGTACTGCGTCTGGTACAAAAAAATTAATAAGAGTTATTTCATGGCTTATGATTTTATTCAGCATTTTATCATCATCGTTTTGTTTTTATGTTTTAAATGTCATGTTTCGTCGAGTTGCTGAAACATTTTTTTCCAGTCATAAGCAAGGTTATTGTATAATTGTAACACATTGTTTCAGGTCTGCCATATATTTATGCTTTGCTGCAGGTTCACAGAAAATAAGAGAACATATATAGCAAACGTCAAGTTTAAAAAAAGAATATCACTCATTTCCTCGCTTTGATAAGCCCAGTAATTGGATTTGCTCATTCATTTCTCTCTTCATCTTTCATTTATAGTTAATGGAGGGGTTGGATTTTGATGTTCCTCTCCGGGTGAACATTTTTTATATCTGAAAGGCGTTGCATCGAATGAAATAGAAAATTACTGTTACGTTATGCCGGAGTTTACGTTTGTACTCTCTGCGTGTGCTGATTAGTCACACACAGAGAGAAAACAGTAACAGCAAACGATAGTTTTTTTTACCCGCCACTTGAAACAAAACCCCACTTTTGAGAGTCATGTGATTTAATATGCATTTTCGTAAATAATTCTGAATCCTTTAATGAACTGCACCAATCCAGAATCCCCTTTATTCAAATGGAGAAAAAAGGTTGCTTTTAGTGAAGACCAAAGAATTTTTACAATCTTTTAGCTTTTGGACATTATCTTTTCCCCGGTGCACTTTTTCCTTGTTTTTGGGCTGCTGATGAGAAAGAAAAAAGGGGAAAATGAGTCGGATAAATTCATTAAGTTGCATTCTTTCAAAGAGATGCAAATGCAACAAAATGTATCCTGATGGTGTTGTTCTTTCAAAAGAAAATTTTATTATCGTTATGCAATTTTTGCAGTACGACTACGACCCCCATGATGCTGCCTCTAATGACGTCTAATAGCCTGACAGAATTGTGTAAAACTACAAAATGAAAGTTCAAAAAGAAGATTTACTTTTATCAGAGCATATTTCATATTTCGCTTGAAAAAATAATGTTTTAACGTATCGCGTTTAATACTACTCTTCACAGTGTTTAACAGAATTGAGAGAAATTTTTGTATCAAAAAGTTATTTCCTTTCCCATGGAACATCCATTTCAGAGAGTTACTACCCAAAGTGAAATTAAGCTGAAGAGGAGTTACCAGAAAAAAGATAAATATGTTCGCTCCTCTAAAATAATGCGTTTCAAGTATAAAGGAAATTTTTCCTTGTTTTGTTACGATAAAGCGACATTCTGTACACCCTCGCATTTATGCTATATTCAAAACGCTTGTTTGTTCCACGAGACTAGACAAAGGGTGTTTCGTTTACCAGTGGTAACTCCAGCTTTCCGACTTGCAACAGAAATTATTATTATCATCATCATTATCATCACCATCATGTTATCATCACGTTAATGTTGGTTGATAACCAGCTAGAGTAGACTCATTCATTTCTTGCTTTCCATCGTTCCCCGCCGCCGGATGTAGCCAGTAGATTGGTTGAATAATGTATACATATTAAGTGTACAAATAGATGAATACGTAATACATTATATATTTTCTCCGCCTGTTTTCGCCGTCATATCATCATTCCCTCCGCCTGTTTACAAGTGAATAGAGGCACACAATAAAATTTCCTGCGAGTCATTGTTTGCTCCTCTATCTTAATATATTATTTTGCTACCAGTCAGCAAACATACGAGTAAAATGATTTGCTGTAAACCGTTCATGAGAAGTAAATAGCGAGCAAATTGGAAGAAACGGGCGTTTTTCTGAGAGGAATGACATGAATATTTTTTTAGATTAAAGTAAAAGTCTAGAGGGAATTGCCAGATAGTAGAGTATTGACTTGCGCTAAATCTATTTAAAGCGTCCATGATTAAATCTGCTAGGGAATTAAATGCCTCATGTGACTCTCGTATCATCTTGCGTCGCTATGCATGCCGACAGCCTATACATGCTTTATTTGTGCATTCACGTGTACAAAATATGAACATGAGACATTTGACTTTCTCACTATTTTTATTATGAATATATGAGTACGAATATATCAAAAACATAAATGACAACTGCGTGATGAAAATGACTGGAAGCAACTTATTCAGAAACATAAATTTATAAATTGTAACGGGTTTAAAGAAGACTTGATATTATGAATTTACGTTATATACAATGTGATGATACTGCTGCTGGCAAAAAGGTAAAGCTTCATGGTGTAACGCAAGTTTCATGTACAAAGTTGATTGAATTAGAAGACGCGAAAGCGAAAATGGTCCGGTAACGTGATTACCATGTAATTTCCCATATCTCTCTCTACATCATATTTTCGTCATCCGTCTCCGAAAAAGCAACATCTTCATCCTATCTTCATCTTTATCTGTAGCAAAGATAGGAAAAACAAGCGGGAAATGGAATATTACTTACCCAGGGAAAGAGAGCTGCTACAATTTGTCGTGGTTGTGGCAGATAGTAATAACACACTTGTGAAAATTTACAGATGGGATCCCTCGTCGGGAAATAAAAGAGAACGGTGACGACGACGTCGACGAAAAGAAATGTAGTAGTAAACAGGCGGGCAATGTATTTACTAAAATCTTTCTCTATATGAAAGTATATCCTACTTGTAAGCATGTAATGTTCATTTGTTGACTCCATACGATATAATCATATAACTTTAACAGTGCGACTTTCACTTCAACTTTTGGAAAGAAAAAGAGATGTAACCCAAGGAAAAATAGGGAAAACGAAGAAACGTAAAAAAAGATATTGTACGCTATATATCTCAATTTTTGTCCTGTAACAGCAGTCCCGACAACATCTGCGAAGGCAGCAATGCGACAGATGAACTAAGATGCAAGAACCCTAACAAATTCACTCTCAAAGCGCTTAAGAACGACGGGAGTGCGGGTACATCTAGCTGTGTTATCGTAATAGGATCTGATACTCGGTTGGAAATGCGACTTTACCTATTTTCAAGGTAAAAGGACACGGTGCCTGAAGGCTTCAAAGAAAATCATAATCAAGAGGGTGCGTTACGCTTCGTGCTCGCACCCTAAAGAAAATGACAAGAGAAAATTTTGGAGAGGAAACGTTGCATCGTTATGTATGCGCATTTCAGAAAATCACGAGCTAACATTAGCTTTTTTCCTTTCTGCCTGGAAGATGACGATGATGTTGATGAACTTGTCGATTTAACAAGTGCAGCACCTTCTTCAAAAAGAAAAGTGAAAAACGAAGAAAAAACTTAAATTTCATTTCTACTATCGTTTTCATCTTTACCACTATCTCTCACACGTACTGTCTCATGGCAAGAAGGAACAACTTGTTCAAGAATATGAACAAAAAGGGGGAAACGGGACTTTGATTTTGCTTTTAACCTGACGAAGAAACCGACCGAACGCAACTTTCCCTTCGCAGCATCGGTAGCACCGCCAAAATGGAACGCTGAGTCAATCAGAGTTTCACATTTATATATTATGCGTTTTATAAGAATCTTGGTTCTTCCTTCTTCCCTGTTTCCATCAAAGGCGTTTCTCATAATTCTACCAACTTTTCAGTTACAATCGTACAATACTCCACACAAAACGTATATTTTATCAGTTTATAGTTTCTTCTTGCGTGCCGGTATACTACCCATGTTTATTATCATGATGATACTGGAAAGATGATGATCATCACGTTATCACCAACAAAATCACTTTTTATCAGTGCTTTTACCCTGAAAACGTCTCTTCTTTGGGTAGCCACAAGCTACTTTGCCATAAAAGCTTATTTTTTTTACTTTTCTCTTCCTCCCATCATGCTTGGTTTGCTTGTAGTTATTATTGGAAAATAAAAGTGATGGAAAATTGATATTACTCTCGCTCTCATCCTCAAGCTCTTTTTCTCTATCAAGTCAGCAAAACGAGAAATGAATTGTAGGATACCACGCAATTTCCTTGCATCCTCCTGCAACCCTGTGTTTCTCTCTTGTTGTCTATTTGTTAAGCGGGAAGCTGGTTTATAATTTTATGGTGGTGTCCGTCTGTCTGTTAATTTGTGGACATTAAAGTCGATTGTCGATTAACCGATTATGGAATGATTTATTTAAATTTTGCTGAAGACAGATTTAGGAAGGTCAATTTTCATGACAAATTTTTTATTGGCTTAACTATTAGATCATGAGTATAAAATGGCATTCTTTTGTGATCGTGTATATTTAGTCGAATTTGTTAGATATGAAATTGAGTGAATTAAGAATTCTCCGCCACTTTATTATATTTCGTAGCTAGCATGTTTACTCAATTACGTTTTACGCTGCATTTGTGTTTTACCAAAGAAGATACTGAATACTGCTTTCCCAACTTGTAGCAACTATCATCATCGCCATTATATCATCCGTTTCATGCGTACGTTCCATGCACCTCACACTTTTACACTATTTCTTATCTTTGTTTTTTCCTCATCGTTCTTATCATTTTTTTCTTTCCAATTTTCAGTGGTGCTGTGTAATGATAATGTGCACCCGTTGCTGGGCGGGCCAGCATTGCTTTTGATGGAAATTGGATGGTTGGGGTAACATTGTAATAACAACAAAATCGTTTTCTTTTCATTCTCCATTTTCTCTGTGTCTCACCCGCTATTCTCCCTCTCTCATTCACACTCCAACAATGTATTGGTGACTTTTACCGAAATCACGGTGTAAAATACCGGACGGCCATCAAACCAACTTCAAACACTAGTCCCGCTTATGTATATTCTGTCATTTTGCGGACCCGTAGGTTATTATTGTCCTTGGACATTTCCTGTGACTTTTTCCGTTATATCTTGATGGTAACCGAAATTGACTGTATCACTGATTGACAGCTACATTAGCTGTCCTGTATTCCACCACTCCGGCTCTCATCTTTATGGGTTTTGTGTGTTGGGCTGACTCAGAGGTTCATCAAAGAGATGCAGCATCAGACACACACTTGACACTGGTGCAAAATGGCCAGGAGAGATGGTTTCGGGACAGTAACAGGAAGTATGTATGCGTGCGTGTGAGTGTTGCAGCAATGATGATTGTTCCAATGAACATTGTACTTTTAGAAAGCACTCATTGAGTTTACGTCTCGACTCTCTGTGATTTGATTGATTCGTCACTTGGGTGAATGACTTGTCTCCAAATGAAAAAAGAATCTAATAGAACGACAAGGAAAGTCACGCTATATCAGCCAGTGTTGCGCGTATCACGAGAACTGGACACGTTTGTATCTTCATGTCATTATCAAAAATCCTGCTTTCTCGGCATATTACCTTCAAAAAGATTTTTGTTGTAAAAGTAAAAGCAATTTATTGCAGTCCTTCCCGCATTCCAAGAACGCTGAAACGGCAAATACAATGAAGTTTTCTACAGATTACATGAGACCGTGTATTTTCTTGTTGTGATACAGCATTCTATCTAGACTGGAATGGCTATTTTTGCATTATCTTCCGGAAAATGAAGTTTATACCTTGTAGCCGTGTACAGTTGTAGCTGCTTGAGTGAATCTATTTCGTCTTTGTAACAATGTATACTGGTCTCTGTGGGTGAGCTTGATAGACAGATAATCTTTCTCTAAAGGTTACGCACCCTGCTTACCAAAATTCCTCCAAAAAGGAACACGAACTCCTACAGGATTTTTGACAAAAGATGTTCGTTATAAATTGGAAAGCAAAAAAAGATCCGTGTTCAATAGCTGTTTTTGGAGGAAACCATGCTGCTACAAAATGCATAGTGAGGGAGGACGATCATGATGCTACACACGGAGTACATATTTAATGCACTGCTGTTTTCACTATCTCTGTTGTTGTATGCTGCTTACCCAAGCCATAAACACACCTCCAGGTAGCTAACAAAGTACAGTGTTGTGGTGTGGTTATGGGAAGCAGCCACATACACGCACACAAATATTTTATTTCCTTCCAGAAGAAAAAAATTGTGTAGATTCTCCATTCCTTCAATCTACTTGTATATCTGTAAGTAGCCCGTGGTATACTGGCGGGTGGGTTTGCCCCGCAATTTATCTACACGTACGTAAGGCTTGTCAGATTGGCCATTATTTTCATGGGTGGTTAAGAGACAAGTGAATCCGATCAGA
Organism: Callyntrura sp. NNG-2020; assembly: GCA_027744055.1. Taxonomy (NCBI): domain Eukaryota; kingdom Metazoa; phylum Arthropoda; class Collembola; order Entomobryomorpha; family Paronellidae; genus Callyntrura; species Callyntrura sp. NNG-2020. The sequence goes on from JAHZNE010005423.1 coordinate 20,635, forward strand.
GAATCCTAAGTAGACAGAAATAGAAAAAAAACACAAGAAAGACTGAAAGATTCAATGTACACGGAGATGTGCTATATAATATATAAAAAAGGCGATTTTCTCCTTCACTATTCATTCAATCTGTTTTTGAGCAGAAACGTCCAAAATACTAGAGCTCCAGCAATACGAAAGTAATGAGCCTTAAAATGTATCTTGCTGTTTTTACTTCAGAGATTATTATTACCACAACCCGTGGAGCATCTATCTTGTTCCCGTTGTTCGCAATATATAGGCAATTAAATGCGTACTTTCAGAACCTTGACATTGATATATTCACGAGGGCTATACACACGTCCATGTACGCACATTGTTTGTGGGTATTTGTACATCCGTCCCTGCGTTTAATATATGGTAGGCGCGCAAAGTAATTACTTGGCTAATGCAAAGAGTAATTTTATGTGTGGGGGTCTGGTATTGATGGTAAAATTGCAGAGAAGTGTAGATGGATACTAAATATAAAGGCGCGTTCCTGCAGAGGGTAAATGTAAGTAGTGCATAATTTAAATAATTCATTGGAAAATGCTCAATGGTAACATTACCAGCACGTCTCATCTTTCCCGAACATTGCAGCCACTTTGGGAAAATCGATACCTTGGGTATGTGTGCGTATGCTTTGAAATATTACTGGTAACAAGATCCGGTAAGTGTAATAATAATAAGAATTTTGTAGTGGAGTCTGTGCGTTGGCGGGGGTTTTAGTCTGAGCAAGAACAATTTTTTGCATTTATTCCAGTACGACGAGCCAGAACTCAGTACTCTGTCATACGTGATTCGTAATCCAATCCGTTTTTATTGGAAAAATGAGACTTGTGGTGCTACTTGACGCTTCTCGTTTTTCATTACGATTATTGCTGCTCTGCTTTTGAAAGGGGTGAGCAGTGAAAAAGTTTATGTACCTATGCGTAATTGCGTACATTCAGATTGGCGTACCAGCCTGTGCTTATGTGTGTGTGCGTGTGAAGCAATTTTAAATAACGAGACGAGGATTGAAATGGGAGATGGGAGCGGCAATGATGATAATTGATGATACGGGTGACGTGTGGCTGTTCCACGATTGAAAATACATACTCTATACGATAGGTATGTCTGTGAAAGGACACACTTTAACTTAACAACGCCAATTTTTTCTGATGGTGTTGACTTCCCCATGGCGGGTTGTTGTTTTACTACGTTTGTAATATGAGAAATACATGGAGATGAATTGGGTGATATTAATAAAAATTGTAACTGTATTGTAGCCGAGCCCTCACTTTAAATGTAAGTGTATGAACAGACCCCGTCAAAAACTATGAGGCTTTAGAATTCTACCGTTCTACGTCGTCCACTTTCTTAAAAAAGGCGTATTTTATTAATATAAGTATGCACAATAAGTATGCACATGACCGGAACCGCCTGTAGCGTCCCGTTTTGTTGATTGCATGTAAAAATTCAAAAGAAAGTTTTTGAATAAAAAGTTACAAGCTGGCTGGCGATTTACTAAAATTGGAAAATCAGCGGGTCATTACGCAAACATGACTCAGTCTCCTGTCACGAATATTTTGCTTTTGGTCTACTAAAAGTAAACCATTAATGTATTCGAAAACTTCGTTCAAAATTTCAGGGTTGGTTTAATTACACCATTTTCTCTACTTATGTCATTCCATTCTAATGTAAATTTAATATTTCAGGTAGACAAAACATTTGATCAAAAGAAAAAAAATATTTTTAGTAGAAAGGGGGGAATGAGAAAGTCGTTCTTAAAGTGTGGAACCCGACGCACAATATGTGGTAGGGTTACTACACTTCCCTCACCATTTCCCATTTTACGACGTGTATTGTTTTGCACGCCTCAAGTATTATAAACTCTCTGCTGCCTTTATTGTTCTTCCAAATGGATATTGGAAAAACTGCATATTAGCACAAGCGGAGTGGGGTTTACTTTTTACTACTTTTGCTGTAAATGTAATGATATTCGGCGGAGGAGAAGAGACGATATAAAAAGGAACACTTTTTACTACTTTACTCCCTCCAACACTCCCCATACCATTGCTCCCACTGCGTAACAAAGTATGTAGGGAAAACGTTCCCTGTAAAAATCATTGTGTACGGTCGGGACGACGTTGGGATGGTGGTGGTATAACAGGTTCAATATCATTATCATCAGTTTGAGCTTTCTCCCTCCGTGTGTCTCTCGCTTTTTGGAAATAGAATATAATTGCATTGATGTTAAGAAAGAAAGTTGAAGGTAAAGTTGTAAAGATGACGAGGAAGGGGAAGTAAAAACGAACGAAAAGCATCTGCTCAAGTTTCTTCCATTTCACTTCATCTTCCTTTTGAAGAGATTGTACACATGTACCCATTTCATGGCATATGTACATACATGCGTGTACCGATATGTATAACTTGGTTTCAGTTTAACTATCCCTTTATTCTTGTTATGTACAGTGTACACACGCGTTATTGAATATTATTGAAAGAGAAATTGGTGGGGACGAGAAAGCAGGTCTTTTCTCGGTTGGCAAAATGGGGAATAAACTAAATATCCTACTTATTTGAGAGTGGAATCAAGTAAAATAAATCATTATGGCTGTACTGTACCACTTTTGGTAAGTAGAAATATATAGTAATTTCTGCAATCGTTTTCTTGAGCTGAAATTGAAAAAGTCCAGAATTAGTTATAAAAATTCTATTCCAGATTTCGTTTTTGGTTTCTGGTTAGACCGTGCAAATTCTTGAAGTGATTTGATTCTCGCTGAGGGAGAGAGAGCGAGAACGATAACGAAAGGGGAAAGAGTAGGTGACAGTATTTTTGGATAGGAATGACGGTGATGTGCGTACGTAAAGTGTAAATATGCATAAATGTGTAGAGGAAACTTCATGAAGGGTATACCTAAACCATGATTATTACCTCGGGAAAAATGTGAAAGTGAAAAGGAATAGACACGAAGAAGTGAGGCAGAGAGCGCAAGGAAAGTAATGAATAGATGGGTATACATGTACTCATTTCCCGTGAAATCGGATGGTGATGGTGGTGGGAGCAAAGACGTCTGTTTGAATATGTATTATAAAGATACTAAACTCTCAGCAGAAGAACGTGAAAAAGAAAAGTATAAGACGAGAAGATGTGATCTGGCACTGTAAGAGAAGCATATGTATATACATTTAGCTACGTGGTCTGAAATTGGATTCAGATTATTAGGATTATTACGTTTTCACTCACTCATTCAGTCAGTCAGACAAGGAAAAGGAGAAGAAGACGAAGAAGAGGCGAAGGAAATAGAATTTGAAAAAGAGAATTAGGATTTTCCCATGAATACTACTTACTTTTCCATTTTTGGGGTGATATTTACGTACATTCAGGATATTATTTCCTCCGGTTTCTTCTTCTGCATCGCCACAGTGCGTATACTACAACAGTCGAAATGCAGTAGGAGCTGTCATTGTCGCGGCAAGGCTTGAGAAAATACGATTGAGTTTTAAGTGAAGTTCTTCACTTGAATGAATTTTAGTGCAGAGAGAGAGAGCATAGCTATCTTATATTCGTCTATGTGGGACACAAGCATATATCCAGTCCTGTCTCTCTAGATATGGAAAATAACGCTCTCAACCGCATGTAGCAAAAGAGAATAAATAATAAAAAAGAAATTGTAAAAATAATAGTATTTTATATACACTACATTACATTGTCATTCCATTTCATGCCGTAGCTTGCTTTCTATATATGCTTGTATGCTATAGAGGTTTTCACCCAGCCACCCAGGGGAGTGGGCGAGTGTATACCTATGTTTTATATTCACGCATTGACAAAATTATGACTGTTTCCAGAATGTGTTGAGAATGAAATGGTGCGAAAATGGTCGTCTTTGAATGGCCTTGAAATGTCATATCATCACAGAGAAATAACACCAAACAGAGGGTATAGGTTACTGCAGACAGGCAATGTTGCAATAAAAATGACAATACACTGACCCCTCGTCCCTCCCGTCCCTCGTCTGCCTCTTTTTTTCTTTTATCCACGAAAATATGACATAGTTGAAATGATGCTTTGCAGTGCATTATATTGCCTTGACCAGAATAATAAATATGCTACATTTGGTACTGGTACTAATAATACACGAACGAATGAACCACTTTACTGGGCGCATCTTCTCACACACAGTTAAGTTTTCCAGACAGCGATGGCATTTCACCCCATTTATGCTGTAAAAGGAGGAAGTTGAGTGATATTTTTGAAACATTGTAATGTACTTGGCTTGACGTAAGATGGGTAGATTTCCTATTACGTTTTGGAGAGATGAGATATATGCAGCGTAACATAATAAAGCGCATACAGGATACAAGTTATTGCTGTAGTCCAAGTGGTTATGGTGCCATGCATTGGGGTGCATTGTTGTATAAGTCGGGGAAGAATAAGAAGAAATGAAACTTTCAGAAATGGAATATGCACACAGAAGAGGGTGTATACATTTTCCAAGTTATCATAAATGGACTTTAACATGATTTTGCTCTTTGCTCCTTATACATTTTACACGCTCTTTTTTACCATAAACACTACTGCCGCCGTTTTTCTCTTAAATTATATTACTCTGTACTGCACTGGCTACCGAAAATGGGAACGGATTCACGTGAGAAAAAAAGGACAGAATAGTTTTTGCATGAATGAATCAAATGTATGCTAGCTCACACATTTAGGACTCTGTATTACCCTTGTAGTACCTATCTCAACTCACGTATATTGGTACTATAGAAAACCAAACGAGTGACGACAGAGAGAGAGAGAGACTGAGAAAATAACAAAAGTAGTAATATCAAATTGATGGGATGAATGGTCGAAAAAGCGTACTCTGGACAGACATTAAGATTTTGTGTTTGTTCTCCCCATTTTTCTCTCTTGGCGTCTCTGTGAGAAAGAGAGAGAGATAGGAATAGCCGATGAAAATCGAAGGGGTGTTGTTTGCATTTCCACGAGGGTGGACAAAAAGGGAAGATCGATTTGTGTTGGTTACTCTGTCTGTGTGCGCCTAAATACATACAGCCAGATTTTTTATTACTTTCTCCATTTCCTTGCACTAACACCAAAAGAAGTAACATTTTGGACGTTCATATGGACGTAGAAAAGAACTTCCATTTTAGTTTTCTCTTTTATTTTAACCCGGAAACGGAGTGACGAGAACAAGAAAAGGGGAGATGTGAATGTGATGAGGCACATGAAACAGTCAGAAAAGTATGCATACTGTACAAATAATAATATATTATATTAGGTCGAGTGAAACCCGAAGGAAAAAGTAAAGCTGGTCACTCATATGAAATTATTTTACACACGGAAGGATATGTCTACAGAGGACAGAATGAGAAAATAATGTAACGTGTAGTACATATACGGACTAGCACTCTCAATTTTGATGAAATGGGCATAAGCAAATGACATAGGTATACGGTACAGTCTCCATATAAAGTCGTCAATTTGAGGAACTTTGCTCTAGGTTGGGTTGTCAACCAAGGGAAAAACAAGGAAGTACGTGGAAGTCCTTTCTGTTCCCCTTTATCATTTTGTTGACAAACAAAAAAGTTTTTCCACTCTTGGAATTTTCACTGTGCTGCCATGTTATACCATCGCTTTTACCCATTGCCCATCAGAGATCAGAGATCAGTTCCTGCTCAACTAGTATCCGTTCTGGCAAGGGTACAAAACGGCAAGAATGCTATCAGACGTTTCCAATGAGAAATGATTTTCACGATAGTTTACAGTTTCGTAGTCTTTCTCGGTTTCGTGAAGCATCAAAAACTGTAATTGCTCGTTGCCAATTTAATGCGACGTCTGTTGGATGGTACACAAAGTGTTACAAGTTTACAGTTTACGGAGCCAGCACAGGCAGATGATGTAAGTTATTTTCATTCGATGATTTCTTAATTATTTCTTATGATGAAATCTAGCTGGAATCTTAAGGTTGGTAGAACTGACACGAAGACAAAAAATATCGTACATTCTAAATGAGAGTCTACTGAAGGTAATTCTCGTTTGTTTGTTTGTTTCTTTTTTTACAAAACAATCCCTTTTTAGCATGCATAGAATCGATTGTCCTTACTACCTATACCATTAAGGTTACGTCATTGATGGTATAGTAAAATGGCAACAAACAGTCTTTTGGAGTCAAAAGCGCAGAAACGACAGAACACTTTTATCAAAAGAACAGCTAGCCCTAAATAATCATTTCTCCTTGGAAGTAGTTTGTAGTACATACTGTTTAAAATGTCAACTCCAACTTTTCTGTTTGAACGACTCCGTAGGGCCCTATTATCCAAGAAAAAACAAGAGTAGTAACATCAGCGCAGTACAAAAGTCTACAACTGATAATTGGCGTGTAGAGTACAGAACGAATGTCCGAATGACTTTGAAGAACATTGAGACCGCGTAAAATGGCAAAAAATGCTGTTTACAAACTGAAGAATTATAGAACAAGCACCTTAATGTGTTTTCTTCTCACATTAAATAATAAAAAGCCAATGTTGTAGCAATAACGAAACTACATTTTTACCCACCCTTTCCAATACTTGTTTTTTCCCGTGGTAGAGAAAGAATGTTGAAGCTTTGGGTTGTATCGGTTTTATCAATAAAACAAATATGGTTGGTGAGCCATATCAGAGAAATTGATCTGCCATACGGTAATCTTAATTTGCAACTAGAATGATAAGCCATCAGTAATTTTTTAAACAACTTATAATAAATGATGCTTCTTTCTCTTTAATGACGGAATGGGAAGAAACTCGGGCAAATCTGGGAGGAAGAGGTGAACTAATAACAGTCAGGTTGAAACCGGGTGCCGCTCCTGTATCGCTACCATCAAGTTAAATAATAACAATAAAGCTTTGGGAAACTAATAATATATAAAGTAGGACCAGCACTGAACACTGGCTTTCATGATATTACAACTTGGGTTTAACGTACCGTTGACCTCGTAAAAACCCAAAAACAAATAATGCAAAACCAATCTGAGAAGAACCTTGCCAATAAAATTGACTCAACTTAAATGATGAGTTTTACATAAAAAAATATATGACTGAGTTAAATTCCAGCCATCCCTGTTTACTAAATTAAACATATTTCAAATAATTTTGTTAAAGTATTTAGAAATGGCATATTGATAGACTGGGACTCCTACATTAGCTGTAGGTCTCGCGGTCGGACATGGAAATAGCCCAACAAAATTATGTAGTTCCACATTAGCTGGCTCTAAACACTAATAATGCCAGAGTGTATAAGAACAAAGACTAATAAATTTGTTTAGATAACCTTACCAATAAAAATGCAGGCTTGAAATTTTCTTAAGAAAAATAATGGTGAGCTTGATGGCGGAGACGATGAATGAATCTGACAATAATAAGCACAAACACTTATCATTATATGTTTATTATCGCGCGTAAACGTATCATGTCTATAAACAAACTAATAGGCCAAGTGTAGTCAGTGAAACTCCTAGATCCCTGCCCACTTGCTCATATTTGATGTAACAGCTTGTGTTACTACTATACTTCTACTACTATTAATAATAATAATAATAATTTTAATCTTGTCAGTCTTCCAAGAAGCATCGACTCATTAGTTTTTATTACAACAGAAACAGCAACAGAAGCGATGCTTTTATTAGGAGGCGTAGAGATAGAGTAGGAGGAAATCAAATTATGCAGAGGAGAGAGAATAAGAGACAAATGCACAAGAGGAGAAAATGATATCTCCGCTTGACAAATGAGTTCTGTGTACGTATAGCTCTACATGCTAAAAAAAAGTGCTTGATATGGTGTAGGTAACGCATAAAAGCGTCACGGTAGTTTGCTCAAAGCGTTTGTTTTAATGAAAGGAAAGGGTTCTTTAATTCCCATCAAATCAACAAAGCAATAATAACAAAGTACAGCCTCCTTCATCGCCGTTTCGTTGTCATTTACGTTGTCGTCATCAACAGCCTATTAGCTTAGCTTACAAGGCAGAAAGAAGAGAAGGAAATAATTGGGTAAAAATACTGATTATATTCTATCGGCCACTTCCATCACATCATATCATTATATGCAGTAATACTATACTACATTACCCGACTGCTGCTATGAGAAGCGAATTCGTTGAATGGGTCTCTCCATTTCTATTACGGACAACCCAAAATGCTTTACCTATTCAGTGGGGCTCTGCTCTGAGTGAATACTCTAGAAAGTAGAAAGTCCAGCTTATCTACCGCATTGTCTTCTCTACGTAGACGTAAACACATATAAAATGCTAGCAGCGCTTACACTGGAATGTTTCCTCTTTAGCTCTGTTATCTTACATCTTAATGGCGAATTTTCATTGGGAAGCTCTAGATACTTGTCCTATACCCAGGACTATTGTGTAAAATCGTGATATGGGATGTGATGATGACGATCATGACGAAAACAAACCTTTACTGCAGTGGGGAAAGAAACATTTTACCTGGGAATATTTTAGATTGCATAAAAATGGTTGCGGGTATGGTTAGGGAGTCCATCTCGACAAAGCCTTGAGTGTCTAATCTCAGCTCTATCATAATATCATTTAATTTTATGCGATTGAGTGACCTTTCAAGATTATTTCTGGCTTAGTCCACCCGGCCGCCATCAACGTTGTAGTAGTAATATGCCCCATGATGCATAAACGTTTATATGAAGAAGAAAGATGAAATGACGACGATATCGTCGTAAATTAAATATCATGAGCTTGATGATATTACGATACCATTTCATGAGATACTTAAGAAAAAGCAGGCATGTTGGGCCTGCTTACTACCATCAGACTTTGGGTAACTTGTTCCGTTCGAAATAAAATCAAGAGATTTATTCTCGTCGTTCTAGATCAATTTCTTTGACCTTTCGCTTTTACCAAGTGGACGGTTTTTAATCGACCATGCAAAATAATTGGGAGTTTGACTGTCTCGAAAGGCAGGAATGTGGTAAGAGAAAAAGGAGAGTGACTAGAGGGCATCACAAAAAATACTTCGCCCTGATGACGCCAACGATACTCTCTTATTTTTCCATGCTGTCGTGTTCATACCATTAAATTAATACTCACATCTCATGAACAAATGCAGTACGTATTTTTAAGAATGCACACATTGCAGTCCTTGAAGAAAAGAAATAAAAATATGAGAGACAGGAATATACGCCAGAAGAAAACAAAATTCAAAATAAAGCTGTTCTTAAAAATTAAATCTCTCTTTTTAAATAAAACAAACCTTCCTAACGTGCAATATTAGTGTCCTTTTTTACGCTTCTACATACCTGGTTATTCCAAAGCCATTCACCACAACTCATTTTATTACATTATTCCCTTCTTTCAATTTTCTCAGATTTCCCTTAAAACCTCCGGTATCTCTCCGGAAATCTGACAGTTTCTTGAGGTAATCATCATAATTTGAAGGTGTGAGAATAAATCCTTGAGTATCCGGTGTCTCACTTGAGCCTCATCCCTTTTCATAACCTTATCAGCTTTCTAAATTAACTTGTTACTTGTAACTTGCCTGCTCTCCTTGCATTTTACATAGAAGCTTGTAATACAACATCGTTTTCATTTTTCACCACCACTGCATCATTCTGGATACCTCTTTCCCCTACAAGATACTAGTGCATTCACTCTTTTCCTGGAGTTTGTCTTCTACCTTTTAGGAAGTACGTACTTCTTCTTGTAACATTTTACCTAACACCATGTTGATTTGATAAAGTCTAATTACGCTTCAAAATCTTGAGAGATGGAATATTCTTATAAACAACGAGTCACTAGTATTTTTACATGTACTGCCTCAGGCACGGACAAGGGAAGCTTTACGAGTATTACTGTACCAAAATAAATGAGTCCCAAGCAGAGTAGTAGAATAATGGGGCGAAAGGGGGAAAGGAGAGAGAGAGAAGGAAATGACTTTCCGTGTGGTTTCGTCTAGCATCTTCAAACGTTATATTCACACAAACTAGTGTCGGTCGTGTGGATGGTTGTATACGCCAAGGAATAAAATGGTGCCGTTTAAGTTTTATGTTAATATACGAATGAGTAATGACTCCTCAAATTCCAACCACAAAGCACAACGGTTATAGAGGGCAGCCCACTGACTGCGTGTTCACTCTTCAAGTAATGTTCTCCCTCTTCCTGCCATCATTCCTGATCCATTAAAGGAATATCAGATGGAATCTGAGAAATCTTTCAAGTTTTCCTCTCTTTGTTTCGGAATCTCTCCTTACACTTGGACGTAGCTTTGTTACCCATAAAATACCAAGTGGGGCTCTTGCCAGTTGGTGGTAGCACCTCTGCCGATTTACCACCACAAAATAGGTTATACACAATACAGCATACACACACAGACAATAATATGCAACAACGGTTTTGGTTTTTGAGGTTTTTTCCTCGATTCAATGAGCATTTCCGCGGGGAGGGAGGCGTATAAAGAAATTTAGGGTAAGGTTAAGTCCAAAGTTGTATCATCATCCGCCTATTCTTTTAGCATTATCGCTCACACATGTACTCTCTTCTATTCCCTTGCACGCGGAGACGTTATGACCGTACTGTCTTGTCAGATTGGATAAATGATGCAATTAGTCATCAATCTGCCCGAAATGTTGTGTTGTTTGGCTGTTTGCTGCTTTTGTGATGATACGGTGGATGGATGAGTGTGGTGATGGTCGTGGTGATGCTGGAGATGCATTGCGAATAATCCGACAGGGCATTTTGGGGTGATTTACTGGTGCAGCGTGTCGTTGTGCATAGAGTGAGTAAAAGTAAGACAAGCGGGGGCTCTTATTGAGAAGATCACATACTATCCATTTAATAAAAACTTGGTGGGTATACCACCAACTTTTATCCAGAATTACAAATCCGGGTATGGGTATACATACTACTACCATAAAAGCTTATGCGTGTCTCGTGCTGTCACGTCCGTCCAGCCAGCCAGGAACGTCAAAGGTTGTCTGTCAGATAACCACGTACACACCATATGGATCCCGTGCTAAGCTCCTTTAATACTTTTGCCTTTTCTGACGAAACCTGAATAAAGTATGCAGACAGTCCCGGCTGCCAGTTGACTGAGCGACTGTTAAATGAAGGGACACGCATGACACAATCCCCGTCAACTTAGCAAGTCATTTTTATCGTGATCCGTGGAATATTACTTCTTAACTTAGTTCTTATTATTACGAGGCATTGTCAACTTTTACTTTTTTCTGGACGGGTACAAAAGTATAGAGTATAGAGTTCATTAACAAGACACAAGCAAGAGTCCAGGAAAGGAAAAAAGTCAAATGATTTTTCCTTTCGAGTGGGGAATTCCTGAAGAATTATATTGATTTGTTGTTGTGCATTTCAATTTCAGAAGGGAAATTATTTTATCCAGAAATCAATTTTTCTTACCCTTACTCTGTGCTGACAGTCAGTTCTCATTACTGAGAGGAAGCTTGGGAGCAGGCTAAATAAATGCCGACAGACGACTGGTCACACGATATATTTTCGTATCACATCTACCCGGAATTTAATATAATTTACCCGACGACGAACGAAATAGTCAAGACTTGCATTGTCTTTGAGTACGGAAGTCAATTACGTAAATTGCTAAAATACATTAGAAATTCAGCATAAAGTCAAACATGCTGAGTGAAAAGCCGAGGTAGTCGGTAATCTGATCTGATCTGCGGAGTATTCATCGATTTGTGTAATTGTCCTCGTGGCATCATTTAGTCGTTATCTCTCCCTCCGTCCGAATAGGACTTATCTAGCTTGGTAGAAAACAGACTGAAGAGCAATTTAGTAGGTGCACTCTCCTTGTATTTCTTTTATCTCTCTCAGCAAGTATTGTGTTTCATCATTATCATCCCAGTGATAAGTTTTCTGTTGCTTCATTAAGACATACTTACACCAGAGCATGTTTTCCGCGGCGAGTCTCCAACCATAACACTCACCGTCAGTCCACTCAAAATACAATACATTTGCGTAAATTCACTTACATAGGTATACTTACATGGCCTTCCTCTGCTTACAATTGAGGCTTCTTTTTCGTTCCGTTTGACAAGCCAAAGTGATATCAAATTACTTTGCCACATAGAAAGAGAGCTATTGTTGTTGATGTTGTTGCTGGTATATATAGAGGTAAGCTGGTTTCACAAATAAACCTACGCTTAACTAACGTTCCCCAACAAAGGAACTTATTTGAGGAGAGGTTTGTCTTGTTTCTCTTATCTAATCTGTTCATCAAGCATGTGCATAATTTAACATGGGAGAAGCCTCTCCCATTGTCATTCAGATAATGCTGCCACTACTACCTTGTTGACAAAAACACTCGCTTCGTCGCGAGTACGGGGATATGGACAGCTTCTGCACAATGTAATGGGGCTATGTGTACGCGCACGGTTGTCAAAAGATATTATCCAGGTTCGATAATAATAATAATTGTTCCCCTTAATTGCAATCAATGACCCCACACACAAACAAGGAAAAACAACGACATTTCATTCTCGGCCATGTGTCCCTCGTCTCGAATTACTACAGCAGCTCACGAGAAGAGGCAGTGCATAATAGTCTTGTAGATTTGTTAGGGTCTGCCGTTTTGTTGCTCTTGCACGAGAACAGAACGACCACCAGAAGTATAATTATGAATTTAATTTCCGCCTACAATTATAGGTACGTTAGCATGTGGAGACGACTGTGTGGACACAATGCATACATAAATATTCAGCTCAGGTAAAATGTACAAACAAGAAAAGCATGCGAGATTATGGGTATTTTATGAATAAATACGCGTATCCACCAGCGTAGCAGCAAGGCATTTCTGGTATCAATTAAAATTGTTGTGGTGGCAGTGGTGGTGAATTTTTCTGGAAGGGTTGTTCTTTCGGTATATCGAAAGAGGAATCACAACAGCAGAACACGTTTATATTTTTCTGTGACCAGCATTTAACAAACCAACAAACAACGTTCATGTCCACATACACACACTTATTAACTACGAAGAGCATTTTAATGCTAAAGTAGTTTATGCGATCAGTATGTTTGTCTGTCTGTGTGTCTGTCTGTCTGTCTGTCTGTCTGTCCGTCTGTCCGTCTGTCTGTCATTTATCATGCCAAGTTATTTTTTTATGAAATAAATATTCTGGGGGAAAATAATTGCGTGGAGAGTTTTCTAGCGGGGAGTTCTGGACAAAGTTTAGGAAAGTTATTTTTTCATGGATTCTGCTGCTGCTGCTGACCTTATTTACTTATGTAAATTTAATATGGGAGGTAGCATGTTTTTACGTATTACGTGTAATTATATTGCTACCATAAGATCATTATTTCTTGAAAAGTGCCACAAAGCACACAAAAGAATGCCTCACTTATTGTTAGTGGAGTGAACAATAAGAATAATACCAGCTTAAACTAGAGAGCACACAAAACGTGGAGCCCTAAAACTTGCACCGCTCTGGTGCTGTTGTTGGACTGGACTGCTGTTCGTTTTGTATACATACCTATTACACTGCTTACTTTTCAGGAAAATTACCACCTTTCTCATTTTGATTGGAGTCGGAAGTTGATGAATTATGGTTTGATAACGGGCTCAAGTGGTAGTTGTGATGGTGGTGGTACAAAAGAACTTGGTTTTCTGCTCCTTTATTTCTTGAGTGACACACGCTTATGATATCATGCTGGTAGACTTTTATAACTACCTGATATCGTCGAACGATGCTGTATATGTATAGCTAGTTCTCCCTCGCTCCACCAAATATAGTTAGTAAATTTTGTGGTGTCGCTTAAAATGCAGCATAAAACAGTGTGTATAAGCGTTTCTGGAACTGGACATTTCATAGGCAAACATGAATGGACAAGTTCCATAAAAGGCTGACACATTATGTAACGAGTAGTGTACGAGTTTTTCAGTAGTAGACATTAAAAGAATGAAGTTACAAACAGAAATCTCACTTGTATCACCCCAGGTATTTTTGTATTGACTTTGTCCAAAATATGACTATTATTGTGAAAATTGAAGCGGATTAAAATCTCGCAAAACTTGCAATACGAACCAGAATCATAATACCAAGAGCAGAGTCAAGCTGAAAAAACGGTCTATATACTGGCATTTATAGCTAATTGTATTGCACCATTTCGCGCATAAAACGTGCCCCTGCTTTAATAGCCGTTTTTAAGTTATTGCCAAACTACCGTAGTAGAGCTACCGTGGTGTTAGTTTTACCCCAGAACAAAAAAAAACTCGTAAAGTAAAACACTTTTCATTTTATCTCGGTGTTCCTCGTTTGTTTTCATTGTTGGGAGGTACGCTGTCCTTGCATGAAATAAAGTGATCTAGCCCCTCTACACGAATTCAATATTAATTGGAAACTGGGATTACAAACGAGTTGAGTACAGGTATCACACTCCTATGCTCTATTAACTATATTGCCTGGAATGGGAGCCACATTAGCAAATTTTTGATTTATGAAGTAAGCAGTTATTATAAAATCTTGATACGTGCATCATGCATTTTATTTTTAACGACACAACAACCAGCAGAACACACACTGGTATAATGCACTATATCCTGTGCTTTGTAGTATTGTAATAAAGGATATAATTTTGCTGTCGCTCTGGGTTGGATTGCATGCCACCGTTTAAATAAACATTCACGATATCTGTGCGTTCAGGCAGTTTGTTTTTCTCAAGCGTACCCCCAAATTGTCACACAGTCGTCAAACCTCTAGGAAAACGAACATTTACCAGATACCCTTCACCCCCATAAAGGTGAATAGCTACCCACAAGTACGTTCTACATATAATATTCGTTTGTTTCTAAATTGAAAGTAATTGGAATTTTGCGTTGGATAAATTAACCCTTGTGTACACATTGCCAGAAAATTTACACATTATTTTCCAGGTGGTATTCTAGCCAGTCGAAAAAAAATTGACAGGATGTGTATTGTATGTTTGCAGGTAAACCTGCCTTCGCTGTTGGCATTTTAATATCTCGAATATTTACATAGCACGCAGGATATCAAGTGTTGAGTGCGAGAGAGAAGGAGAAAAGAGAAATAAAATGGGTTTTGTATTTTACGTCATCTTGACAATATCTCTGATGAACTAACTTTACGTTTAAAGATTTACAGCCCGCTTGGTACCTGCCTATTTATAAAACCTTCCTTTTTCGGGTACCTGATTTTTTGTCTTTTTATGGGAAAATGTAAAATCAACGAAAAGTGTATAGGTAACTGGGTAAATATTATTATTCCCGTCAAATGCGACGATGAGAATATGAATATTCATTTCAGCACCCACTTATAAAGCCCTCCCGGACAAAGCGTGCGGTGGAGGAATCATATGCAAATTTAGAAACAAACAGACCTACCTACAACATACAACTTCACATTACTTTAGTGCACTCGTCTATTTTCTAAGTAGGCAATTCATTTTCTCTCTCTCTCTCTCACTTCAAGTGAATTGGATGAGGAAGAGTATGCTTAGATATGTTGTGGTTTTTTGGAGTATGAATTCACATTTATTCACACACACAGCAGTAGCATATAGTATATTCGTTCCACCCGACTAACCATTTACAACGAGCAAATAAAAGTGCGAGTGAGTGCCACACCAGCATTTTCTTTTTAGCTATTATTATTGTACGACCCTCCTTGTTCCAATAATTGTAAATGAGAATTTTCACTTCGTTACAGCGACGAGTTTTGACTGAAGAACCACCAGGGTGAGAGCGATAGGGAATAATATATTACGCCTGACGCTTTTGGTAACCAAATTGTACATACAATACAAACATGCACATTAGCACGAGATTTTCGAGTACGCAGAGATTGGAGAAAACGTGTTATAGTAATAGGCGATCATGCATGTATGCATGCTATCACATAATTTGATTGTCAAAGGGGTAAAAGAGCCAAATCAACAAATTCCAAAATCTCATGTAAATGAATGTTTTGTTGTGATAAATGAGATTTGTGAGGAAATGACAGCGCTGTGTTATTTTATGCGTGGTAGTACTGCCTATTCAGAAGAAAGGAGAAGATCTCTTTCACACAAACACACCAAACTAACTGCTTTAGCTGTATAGGTCCTCCAGAAAACGTGGAGAATGGAGCGAAACACAAATAGGTGGTGGTATTTGCATATCAAGTTTTTAACTGGAAGGATTTTTTACCTACGTATTTTGCACATGTAGACGACAGATTTGATCTCCTCGGGTCGTATGGCATAACCAACCTATCAGTGAATATATCCATCTTATCTGGCAATTTTATATGGAATTAATGGCCTAGCTCCTGCGGGTGTATAAATAGATTATTTCTTGAACTGATTGCAAACCCAACATTCATTTGCGTCTGCAGTATGTACGTGACAGTGGGAAAATTATTCTAATGGGAGCAATGATTTGCGTTCCTAACAATCAAATACGTCATGTTATTATTACATGGTCCGAATGGATGTGAACCATGAACACTCATCGTGGCAAGGAAAGCTCTGATTTTGCGAGTGAAGGACAAACACTAATAGGAAAGTAAAGTACCTTGTAAATTCTGTTGACAAAGCTGTTAAATGCTTTCTTTTGTGAACCCCATTTACAAGGAAAACTAAGAGCGTACGGTGAATTGGAGCCATTTCGTAAGAAAAGAGGCAATGGGAATACACCACACCACTACCCTGCATATCGCGAAGCGAAGATCTGGCCTGTATACGAAAGGTTAATATGCTGACACGCTTAAATTTTTTCCAGGAGAATTCCAAAAGCTGCATAGGGACGCCAGGTAGTAGAAATGAGTCAGAATGAGAGAGAGAAAAAGAAAAAAATAGAAGCCAAGTCAGGTATTTTTCATTCTACTTTTTGGCTTACTTGTCCTGTCTTCCCAACTGTCTACCTTCTTCATTCGTATGACAAGTCCCAAAGGGGAATTTACTCATTTCTTGAAAGTAAAAAAACATAAAACAACAGCAAAGTATATATTACATCAGCTTATTTCTGCTGTATGTCTGTATTACACGGTAGAGGTGTATTTTTCTCTTCATGCACACACGTTTCCACTTCTCTAACTCGATCTTAAGTTTTCTACTCCCAGTCGGCTCGACGGAAAAAAGTGTAAAATATGGCAACTCATGTTGTTTTCTGAATTTGAAATTCAGCCCCAAAATTGATGATGAGGGTTGCCGTGTGTATACAAGTGTGTAAGTACAAAATGCACATGTTAAGTAAGCTGAACCTAGTGCAACTAAAAGTTGTTTTCGGTCGCTTTTAAAACCATCGGCCAGCAGACATTACCCGTATATGTATCAACTGAGGTGTGTATATGGAATGTCGTTTACCTTAGCATTACTTCTTGTTTGAAAAAAAAAGAAGCGGATAAGACAAATTTAGTTTTCTCCTGCTGTTTCACCGGTAAATTTTTACTTTACCTTTTTCCTCTCTTTCGCTCCAGCTAACTGCATCTATATGTGTGCTCTGTAGAATGTAACTAATGTGAGAGGAATAGAAATGAGTAGTGTTATGAGATGAAATATTGTTTAAAACAAGGGGTTTGCTTCGTTGACGAAACAGAGAGATGTTGAGGGGAGATATTATTACACCACCGCTACCGCTGCATCACCAATACTTGCCTAGTTGTAGGAACTCTGTTGTATGAAGAGCGTAAGCTTTTGTGTAAGTTTACACTACAAAAGGTACTTGATATAACGGACCGAGTTACTAGTATGGTTTGTCTTGGGGTGTACGATGTGTTGTGATACTGTTGTGTACAATCATCATAACAATAATGGTACATTGGTACTAAACAGTTAACTTCTTTTCACCCCCGTTCCACTTTATATTTTTCCCTGTCTGTGTTTTGAATAAAAAATCCGTCCCAACAAGATCGTCTGCACAGCCTTGGGTTTAAGATGAACACGAGACGAGACGTAACCCTAGAGAGATGAAATGTCAAGAGATTGTGATACCAAAGGTCGATACGGGTTACTGGCTGCAGTGCAGAGCGATATGAAGAAAAATGGTTTATGGTATAAATCAATTGGTGTAAATGGTTGGGAGTCTTGGAGTGAATTAATTAAACACTTCTCATCTGCCACAACATTTTTTGTGTTTGTTTCTATCAGTTTTTTGTCCCTTATGGCCAAAAACACCTTGTAAAGGATCGACAAACTTTTATCCAAAACGTCATTTTGATTTCAAAGATCTTGTTTCACGCTTGCTGGTAAAGGACGGTTTTGAGAGACGACGAGAGACAGAGTGACAATTAATAATGCATTGTTTACTTGTCACTGTCAGGTGTACTTGGTCAAGAACCGTAAAACAATTATAGTGTGCATGTTATAGAAATGTGGTTGGGGGAATAGATTGGTGTCACACGTGGCAAATACCAGCAACAGAGATTGTTAATCATGCGTCATGTAACACGTCACAAGGGGAAAAGTAGAAAGTATGTCGTCGTAAATGCGCCTATATACGTGCACTGGCCTCTTATAATTACACGCTATTCTATATAATTGTAGAATTTTCCGTCATGTCAAACCAAGTTAACATAAATAGTCATAAAAATATTTTCACTAAAATTGATTGATGTATAGCCATCATTTTCCATATATGTACATGGTCTGACCAAATATTATGGCAATAATGGGATGTTATCTGCCAAACAGGAACTCAGCACACATACGAGCTAAAACAGTCAACGTTATTTTTATCCGGTTTACTACCCAAAACTGCGCTTTAATTATAGTCATCAACTTTCAACAACACTTGTATAAAATGCAACAAAGGAGGTTTAATTCATTCCAAAAATAACATTTTACGTTATAAACAAGAATTTATGCAGTAAGGTACTATTAAATTGCTTTAAGTAAGTACCTGTGTAATCCAGATGCACACACATTTATGCTTCATCAGCATGAGGGAGGTGAAGCATGTTTTTTAATCTTTTTTATGTACCATGCATGTACGTAGGTATATTCAGAAAATGTTATGAGGAGCAAAATATGAACCCTATAGTTTAAGGTTTAACGCTGGTAGATATTTAGATTTTTACCCGTTGTATGTGTACGTGTGTTGAGGAGAGTATCATGTCGTGCATTGAAAACTAGTTTGGGATTTTAAGCCAGCTCCAATAATTCTTTTCCCATCATTCCTCTTGTTCATGCCCGGAGGCAGGCTTCTGATCAAAATGAGTTAATCAAGGAGATCCAAAGGATGTGAAAGATGATTCAATTTTTTTTCTATACTCTTGTCGACCTACACGATGCGATGGTGGCGGCACACTCGTTGGAATTTGTTACGGAAAACAGTATAGAAAAATTCTCATGGCGCTTTCTTTGCATGTAAAGTGCTTTTTGGCAAACTTAATCTATCACTCATTTTAAAATTATTGCGGTACTAATTGAAAATCTGATTCGGGTGGAGTTATGCTGTCCTGAAAAGTTTGCAGAAGAAATAAACCTGCATATAACACTTTTTGCATTGAAGCCATGTTTTGATCCTTCAACTCCGGGAAATGATTCGGAGCCCTCAGGAACTTTGGTGTCAACCTCAATTTTTATCCCCTTATCTTGTCGACCTACACGATGCGATGGTGGCGGCACACTCGTTGGAATTTGTTACGGAAAACAGTATAGAAAAATTCTCATGGCGCTTTCTTTGCATGCAAAGTGCTTTTTGGCAATCTTAATCTATCACTCATTTTAAAATTATTGCGGTACTGATTGAAAATCTGATTCGGGTGGAGTTGTGCTGTCCTGAAAAGTTTGCAGAAGAAATAAACCTGCATATAACACTTTTTGCATTGAAACCATGTTTTGATCCTTCAACTCCGGGAAATGATTCGGAGCCCTCAGGAACTTTGGTGTCAACCTCAATTTTTATCCCCTTTAGTTAAGAGCAACGTTTTAATCAGTGACATCGTAAAATGTTTTAAGTTTGATTTAATTAACAGCGAATTAACATCCTCATTCAAACAGTACATACTTTGAGTCCTTTAGGGTCATTGTGCGCCAACTTAAATACAGGTTTGATACAATATCCCCGTTTGTTTCATATAGTTCCATTGTACTTCATATATCAAACTCAAAACTCGCAGGAAATTATAGCTTGGCAGCCTTTCAGTGGAAATATTTAACAAAATAAATATATTTTTCTCCCGCATTAAACCATTATGTTTACCCCAAAAAATATTTCATGTTACAAGATCATTAATTTTTAAAACTTCTTTGAATCGAATCATATAATAATCAGCCATAGTTTAATAGTTCTTTGGTCCACCTATGGTACACACTTGGTCACTTTAGCTCCAGTAAATAAATAATCACGTTTCATATAGATAAACACAATAGTATCGTGTGGTTTAGTTTCGTATAGTAGTCGTATAGTTTCTTATATATTCGCCAGAAGTCAACCCGCTCTCCACTTTACTATGTCTGGCTTCTTGGCTACGGATCAAGAAAAATATTAACTGACATGAGAATTTGTGGTAATGTCCATTTCAAATTATAGTATCTCTCCCTCTTACATTGCATGAGACTCACTATGCGTTAAAAGTAATTTACGTGGTTGGATGAATTGTATAATAATGAAACATGAGAGTATGAAACACCACAGTAAATGGAATGTCCATTTTTTGGTAAACTGTATTTATTTAAGCTAATATACACAATTATTTATGGGAAGCACTTGCATTTTTTTCTACTCTCGACCAGTAGTCCCGTACGCAGTGAAGAATTATCTCAAAGCAAATTTGAAACAACAAGGTGGTTACTGGTTTGTACAAATAAAATTACATTTATTCCTCAAATGTGGATGTGAATGATATGGCGGATTGTCATGATATTATTAAATATTGCATGTCATACGCACATAATAATATTCCATCCGTCTGCACAGAAAGAGAGAAGCCTCTCCCACTGTTGTCATTTGTATGTGCACACACATTCACTCACAAAGAATCTCAGAAATCGTTGTTGCTACAAATCAGCAGTCATGTACCGACCGAGCTATGTCCGCACAGTAGTAATGTAATAATTTCACCAGAAAAAATGTGTTCTGTGTAAGCACGTTTAGCAGGAAGCATTAGCAACAGCAGGACCAGGAGTACTCAATTGTGAAAATTGTAGTCATTTTCAAATTCGCTGTTTGCGTTAGTTTGAGTTGCTACATCCGTTCCACCATCCGTGTTTTGGTGTTATTTCGTTGTTTGTTTAGTAGCCCTTGTCATTTAAAACTTGATTCGGACACAGCGATACGCCTTCAATCGTGTCTTACAAGCGTTTTTGTCATGCCAAGGTTATATACAGTATAGGTATGCTTGTTTACCACAGTGCAGTGGTGGCAACTTGTGCTACTTTGACAATCTACAGGAAAATAGAAAAGAGGAGGATTGCCCATATAAATATTGTTAGTTTTGCCGCTGAGTACCACCATCACTCGAATGTATAAATCAGTGTTTTTGCAGTTTACAGCGGGTTTATTGCATATTACATACTTGAAGATCTCTGCAGAGAGGGAGAAAGAGGATCCAAGAAAACCAAGTTGTACAATTTAATAATTTACCTCCCGGCTCCCACTGACTATGTTTCTGCTCCTGTCCCTTCCACTACTTCTTCGTGGCTACCGCTACTGCTACCACCATCTCAGCCAGTGCTAGAAACTACGGAGGCATGCAAACTGTGTAGATTAAAACGCCCTAAGCTAAGGTGTATATATGCATACCTAACAACATCACATAATCTGCGTATTGTATGTATAATCTGATGACGACGATGCGATGAAGATAAAATGCTGTTTGTTCCTTCACTATAGGCTGTTTCTCAGCACGAAGGAAAATGATGAGTAGTGTGTTTGTCTATGTGGAATCAAATTACACATTTATGCATGCATAAACTACCAGTAACATCCCATCGTACGTATTTAAGTATATATCTTGGAGGATTATCATGTTGAGAGAGAGAGAGAAAAAAAAGATCATCATGGAACTTCAGTAAACGATTACACAGCAGCAGGAGAAGCATATATGTAGTCGTACCATATATACATTTTCTCTGACTGGCAAAAAGAGCTTAGTAGTCATACCATATCATCAGCAACAGCAGCATCCCTCGATCTTTGAAATCCAAAACCAACTGCATGCAGTTTCAGTGTTTTTATGCATTATTACTTTACTTATCTCATATATCGTCCTGTCGTGGTCCTCAGTATCGCTGTAATAATACGCGGCTGTTGTAAGAAATCTTATCCGTGCTTGTAGGTAGGTACGTATTATTATTATGGGCAGCTTCAGTAAATAAAAAGACAACACTCCCTTTCTCTTTGGCATATTATATTAGCTCGTTCATTTTTTCATGATTTACACCGGTCCTATCTCTCTCAATTACGATTGGGATGAGGATGAGTAATACGAAAAAAGTTTGGGAGAAGTGCTGCAGATAGAAAAACTAACAAAAGCAGTCGGAGTCTGATTATATAAATGTGTTTGAGCTGGAGCCAGAAAATCAAGACTGCTTTTGAGCAATTTAATAAAATTCATAAAATAATTATGAGGCTGTAAAATGTAATTTTATATTTTGTGCTACTAAATCAGCTGCAATGTGGGTATCTGTACTAGAGGACTGCTGTGTAAGGAATTTTGCTCTCACCACTGTGTTGTGCAAGAATTTTGGGACAGTTATATGAGATTTCATTATCGGGGAAATTTGTGGTGGTTTTGGATGAGGCAAAAAAGATACTTGGACTAGGGAGTGAGATGATAGAGTTTTACAATTGGTCGTGTGACCAGAAATTTTGGCAGGCAGGCTGGCAGGCTCCTGCTTATCATTAACTTAGCTAAATAAACTCGCTCTTTTCATAAAGTAAAAGCGACCCAGTCATATTTTAAGTACAGAAAAAGTAAATGGGTCGGCCTGGAAAATAATTTGGTCTCATTTGAATGAATTAGCACTGGTATATCAACTTGGTTTCTGAAAGTTCCTAAAGACGAGATATAGGCAAAGTAAGAAAGGGATTTTATAGATTCACTTTTTGTATCAAACTTGTTTTGATTTGATTAACAAATTATCCAAATAATTTTATGGTTTATTTAATGAGTCGGAATTGAGAGTCCGAACAAGTGCAACTGGAATTACAATTCCGGCGATAAACGTGAAGGGATGGTTCCAAAAATATTTGCAGGTCATAATTCTCTGCATGTAGTGGGCACATAAAAATTTATATTCAAACAGGAGCTGTAATAATTTAAGATTCCGTGTTTAAATCTTCTTTTGAAGTCATTACTGTTTAATATTTTGAAGTGCGGTATATGTTATCATTGCCCTATTGATTTCTCTGAAATATCCTGTCAATACTTACGCGAATAAACTTCGTTGTCGGTTTTAACAAACAAAACCTGTAAGATTGTGGCTCCGATACTGATGTAAATACTTTCAATTGTTTCAACACGATCGTGTAATCGTTTGACAAACAGCAAGCGGTTGACTAAAAATATGTAAATCCTCGATTTGTATCCCTTGTCCGAAAATGGGTAAATCCGCATTGTTTCTATAAAACCTTCTTTCTGCATTTTTATCAAGGCATCTTGTTAATGTAGCCCCAAAACACTTAAAAATTGCCTACATTTTTCTTCCATTTTTGGTTTAAAGGGCGGGAAACGACACATAAGAGAGATTTCAATACCCCTAAATTCCCAGCCCTGCTTTTCGCCCACTTCCACCACCACTGCCAAACGTGTGGTTATACTATGCTACTGTGTCAGTTATTATGATTATGACTCTCAAGAGTGAATCTAACCTTGTTTAACATCGTCACTGCTACCTTACAAAAAAATTCTTTAAAATGCACCGTCATATTGTTCCCACTTACCAAACGGCATACGGGAATATCTTCGTGCACACACACACATATGGTCAGGTTGCCCGAAATTCACTGATAATAATAATATATGATGAACGCATCATTTGTATACACTCGTTGCAGGGAGTGTAGCTTTCCTACTTGCAACTTTCTGTGAGTTATGGAACGAACAAGGTGGAGAAGGATATGAAAACGAATTTAGAATCCATTTACGAAATAAGAACATATGACTTTTGAGTCTTCTTCTTCTTCGCTAACCGACTGGCTGAATAATGCATGGAGTGAATGAATGGGGTGAGAAAATGAACGTCTCTTTCTCACATTCTCTTTTTACTCCGTCACCGCTGCAAAGAAAGGGCAGCCAATTTTCCCTTTACTCCTATGTACAACGTGTGACTTGCTATTTGCGTGTAAAGTCTGTTCCCAAACATCTACCTTTGTTCCACAAAATATGTAGAGTACAGTTCCGAAAGAGATGAAAATGTGGTGGATGACGCCGGTAATGGCGCGGCAGCCGTAACAAAAATGCCTAGAACCCATAAGGCTAATATTAGTGTTTCCTTTCCAAATTTTCATGTGCCGTGATAGTGATACTTTACCATCAAATGTTTGTTAGTTCTATCTCTCAGGAAAGAGCACGGACCTTTTTCTTCACCTCCCAGGACTCGGAATATCCTTAGCCTTTACCACCACTTCTCTGCCGCCATTAAGAAGAGTCATAATGATAATGATGTTTTACAGTAGCACGACAGTGGCTTCCTGGAAATGGATGGATTGGATGAATATGTGTTGTCATTTTAGAGTCTCTTGCATGACGTCCTAGGAAAGCTACTTATTAACGTAGCCTCTTTGTAGAAAGCATCTACCATCTGAACAAAATTCTCATTGTCACTTCTTTTTCATTTATTTTACCCATTCCTTTTTAAATATGCGTTTTAATTTCATGCCAAGACACTTCTTCCAGATTCCATCTTGCCTTATTCATTTCTCATTTCGGCTTTCATTACTAACTAACCGCGTGCTTGGCTCCTGCAAAACTCATTCGGTTGCATTGTATCCTTCTTTCGTTCAATGAAGTTTTTCCCTCCCTCACTGCCTTTCCCTTCTGTAGAAATATATGCAACTGTACTGTGCATTGTAAGGAAATAGAACAGTAAAAAACCACATCTTTTTGTCATAATAATAATAGTCAAAAGAACTATGACACCTCCAACAGCAACACTAATACTGTTCCAACTTTACATAAAGCGCACCACCACTATGTATCTAACCTTTTCCTTTAGTGATGACAGTCCAACATTTCTGTTCGCCTACTGCTACACATATGTGTACTCTCAGCTTTTCATAATATACGAGCTTGCTGTAAAGACGTGGGCTGAGTGAGTAAATTAAGTTGTTCCTCTGCTTGACTTGAAAGAGAATTATTATGACTGTGAAGTGGTAGCGTAAGTGCATTTAGTTATATGGCAGATTTTACCTTTTTGTGTAACGTATAATACACGCGGTAGGTAGTAAGTGCATCAGAAAGTCATAAAGTACGTGGAAATGAGATGTCATAATATTTGCATATAAGGTACCCCATTACTGCATGTTTAATTTCTTGTTATGCATACATTCCATATCCGACGAGAATAATAATATGGACTCATTACGATGCAATCTTAATTCCATCTTCATCTCTCTGCTGCTGCTCTCCAGTAGAAAGTAGTATACATGTTTATCCCTGATACTGCTGGGTTAATAGACATGAGCAAAGAGAGAGAGAAACGGGGAATGAGCTGTTTTACGAGGCAATCAAAAGCTTATAAAGCATGCTTGTCGCGCAGTAGTAAAATGAAATAAAATGTACAATCTTACAGTAGTCCTAAAGCATATTATGTGCACATGTAATACTAATAAAAATGAATTTTATTTTCTTTTCTCTGCTTTCAGGTAAGTTCTGATGATCTTTAGCTGCCAGCTAGTGGGCTACTTCTCGCACAACCTTTGGACGTTTTAAGCATCGTACTCGTACGCCCTGTACCGGAGCATGATAATAATGAAATAATGATATATACCTACACATGCATACCTATAAAAGCATATAATTTGCGCATACATAAAATGGCATGAAGTATCAATTTGTAGTAAGTGAACCTGAAAAACGGGAACAGGTAAGAAAACTCTGCTATTTTAAAGGGTGGGGTACAAAAATACGCAAAATTGTACCCGTCTGCATATGATGGCCATGTTATCTCAAATTGGCGTTATAATAAAAGGGTACAATTGTATATATTCCTACCTATGAAACAACCCATTCGAAAATGCTTATGACGAGTGAATCCTGCAATTTTTGGTAAAAATCTACCGGGAAAATACTTTGATCAGCGATCCCCCACATGTTTGCATTTTCCTTGCCTTAAAATTAGTCTAAAGAGAAAATTTCCCCAGTGTACATCATCAATGCTTTGCCTCTAAGGAAAACAAGGTAATATCAGTACACGATCCCCTGCATAATACACAAAGACAATTCCAACTTAAGTGCCAATTTTCAACTTTTCTTCCCTCCCATATATCACATTCCAGATCACGACGCGTTGCTGTTTCTAGTAATACCAACAAACTGACTGTGCGTGTGCGGCACACACTTTCTTCTTTCTTGATGTTTTGACATACTCGCGTAAAGTATATATACAACATGCATATTATTACGTTTGTCTGGGAATGCACCACCACAATCAAACGTACACACGTTCTTCGCAGTGATCTTCTTTCTTGTTCTTTGAAGAAGTTGAGCGGAAGGGGTGAAAGAGATATGAAAAACACGTCGGAGCACACACACACACACACACATCAGGGTATTTTACTCTTTTACTGCATCTGTCCAAGAAAGGCAAGCGACCTCACACACGTACACACCCGGTAAAAAGTGCATCCGTCGACTTTATACGCACTTTACTTGTTTTGGTACACACTTTTTCTTCCAAAAGTGGAAGTTTCTTTCCTTGCAAGACATTACCTTAAGCAGGCAGCTCCCCTCAAGAAAAAATGCATCCTTTCTTGGACTGCATCATCATCGTCGTCAGCGTGAAACGTGCCTAGCGTATCTATTTCATCAAAATTGACTTTTGAAAGAAACTCATCTTTGCAGACTCTCCTTCTTGTTCCTTCTTTTCTTTTAATAAAGAACGAAACTGCCTTTTTGATGTGCGAGACACTCCTGAAATATTCAAAATACAGTTTTATGCATGTCCGTTTGTATCCTTCCCTTTACATACACAAAATTGCCTTTCAGGAAGAAATCACTTGCTGTTTTTCATTTTCTTCGTCGTCTACAACAAACAACAACATTTTGGCTTAAGACATGGAAAACGTACATACAAGAGAAATAAGAAAAAAATAATGCATTTTCTTGTTATTTCTTTCTGCTAATGCCCACTTTTAGAAACATCTACGCTCAAACATGCAGATGTGCTCGCGCAAGGTGTTTTACCCAAGTGGCACATGTAACAATATTTTGTAAGATAATTGTAGTACACATAAGAATATATGTGAGAACATATATGTGAATAAAATATGGTCATACAGTTAGAAACGGCTGTAATGTGTTTGTTAAATCGCCAGATATCGGGCTACCTTATACACCGAAAGTCCTGATCATGTGATGAGAGCAGCTGAAACGAACCAGGCGACACTAAAGGAAGCTAAAGCAACCGCTGCCGCCGCCCGAACAGCAAATGCCGGATACAAAGTGAATGTGGTTGGTTGTATAATTCCATCTCCGTCTTTTCCATCAAGTCGCTAGTAAACTTCCTTTGAAATTCCATTTCTCTTCTAAATTGGACACAACCAATATCAGTATTTTGGTAATGTGGACCGACATTGAAGGGCTGTTGTGACTATGCACTCGACAGACCCAGAGAAAATGTGTGTGTTGTAGTGGCATTTGCTCTGACTAACAACCAGTCCAAATGATTCTCGGGCCTGTCTCTTTTTCTTGGCATTATTATTACGTAATGCGCTTATTACAAATGCATCTTTATTGTTGTCTTTGATTCTCTCATCGTTGCGTGATGAGTGACTGCTGCTGCAAAGTTTAAGTGAATGTATTTTACATCAATTTTGAGTGGTCTCTTTTCAACCTCCTGTTCGGACTGCTGAGCTCCATATGTGTATTGTGTGATACTTCTCGTCCAGAGAAGAGAAAGAGAGCAAACGAGAGCGAGAGAGATGCACAAATAAAATGTTATTTCTCCACTGCAAAAAGATGGACACAAAAGTGAAGTAGACAGGCAGACAGATACATTTCCTTTTACGTCAAGTCGCAAGATCCATCTGCCAAGCACTCAACATCATAAACATTCATAAATAAATGCAATGTAAAAAGGAGATGAGATGATGACGGTCTTTTTAAAATACTGCATTCTGCACACATTTTTCTCCGTTCCATTTGTCCGTTTGGTCCGTCCTATTGCATGTTATTTAGAGTTGCACAATGCGCTTAAAAGATATGACTTGACTGCTACTTTCGGTGAAGGAATCAGAGAAAATAAAAATGTGGCTGGGTAAAAATGAAAAAACGTGGCATGCTGGAATGACAATGGAATTGCATTCGATAACAAAGTCGAGCAAAAAGCGAAAATATCCAGAGGGAAACACGCAACTAAGCTATTTAACTGCTTTTTTCTTCAAAAAAACAAACACGTTGTACACAGTACATGGCAAAACAGCAAAAGGCTACGTAATCAGTAAAGAGCGCCGTGTCTATTTTCAATTCCTTTCCCGTTTTTATTACAGTCAGTCGTTTCTTTTTTCAAAAAGGGAAACACATGCAGGATGCCTGCATGTTGTCCTTGTTTGTGTCTTTTCCTGACTGATTTATTTATTCGTCTCACCATGTGTGTGTGCAGCAAGTGCAAGCGCCGTATGTCGTAAGTGGGACTGCGCGATCGCCAACCTGATTTGTACTTGTAGAAAAGTATTTTGTTTGCTTCCTGGGAGGTTTCTTGTGAAACCAAAGAGAATCGTTTCTTTCTGTTTCCCTACGCAACAATATAAAACAAAGGAAGACACGTTCATATCGTAAAACAAAATGCATACAACCAGGAACAAAACACTATAAATGCGTTCGCACTTGCCTTTAAAAGGTTTTAAATGACTATGTAAATTATTATTTAACTCTGGATTTTAAAAAGTCATGAAATCCTTTACTTTACAAAATTGCGCATGTCTGCTCAAAAGGACATGGTAATGATGATGAGGATACATTTAATAATAATAATAACATTGTTATTGTTTTACTTTAAATTCCATGAGGTCTTTACGTTCACCAAGTTACCACCACTGGCACCACTATATACTATGCCGCGTTATCATGTGTGGGCGTTATAAGGTGACGGCTTGCGGTGGGATGTAAAAGCGCATCCTGTGGAGTTCACCGAGAACAGCATTATTTGTCGGCTGTTAGCATTTTCTGTTATGGAAACGTGAAGAATTTAATACTTTTAATTTTAAAAGCTCGCGCGCGCACACTCTTTACCTGCCTGTTATTTTGACAGTGCTAAAAGCGAAGAAACAAAATGCCCGGTCGAGTAAGCAAAGTGAAGCAAGGAGGTGCGTGGCTCTGCATATAAAAATAAATACGGTATTTTGTTTCTCCCTCCGAAAGTGATATATGGTTGTCACAGGAGAAAAAAATTGAGAGGGAACAAAATCCTCTTTTCAGAAGTAAAAAGGAGAATAAAGACGCATTTTTTGCAGGGGATGTACATTTATTTGATATGCTAGACACCTGTGAATTTATGACGAGTAGGAAAAAAAGGAATAAACGTAAAAGGAACGAAAGGCCAAGAAAAGAAACAAATTTGCCTGGTGACTGCCTATTACATTTGTAATATTATTGATATTCGTACACGAGTTCTCTCTCGCTCTCTTCCCTGACATTTACGTAGGAAGTGTGTAGCTGATACTGTATAAAACATAGTGTTTTCTAATAATGATGAAGATCTGGATAAAGAAGAGCCTGCCTGCATCCCGTGAAAAAATAATATATGCTCATATTCATTCACACTCTTCCCTGAAGAAAACACTCTAGCAAAAAGAAAACTAGAAAAAATATGATTTCTGACATCTGGGTACATCGTCCGTAGATTTATGGAAGGGGGATAGGTACGTACTACCGACAATATTAGGCAAGTTCCGTATACCAGGGAAAGTCACAATTTATGAATACTCCTCGGGTATTACAGCCTCGCTCCGCGTTCCAAAACTGTCAATGATAAATGTGCTAAATGGAACATGATACATTTCTTTCAGAAAGAAAAAACCGGATAGTACTATATTATCTTATTTTCTGACTACATCTACTAACTTTCTATTTTGTGATACCTCGTAAAAAATTGGCTTACCGTCTCACATATTTTAAATCGAACTCAAATACATACAATAAAAATAATACTGCTTGCGCCCCGTTGTACCACCGCTTTCCTGGAGAATAAGGATGCTTGTTGAAGTTCTATGGAAGGTCAAGAAATCTACTAAACGGGCAACAGCCTACACTTTTCCTGTTTCTGTTACCCTATCCACCATGTCGATGTTTATACGGGGTTATTGTGAGAATAAAAATGTGTACATCTTCAAAGAAAAATCTTTTTCCTGTTCCCAACACTATCCAAAACTATTCATAATACACGTCATTGCTTTTTCCGCTTGTACAACATTCGCGTTTACAGGCTTCCTTTTTATCTCGCTTTTTTCCTCTCTTCGTGTTTTTTTCTCGTTGTGCTGCGTCTACACCCCGCTCCTTGAGCAACCGCACACAAAAAGAAATAACTTTGCTCATGGATATTGAAACTTTGAAATTCTTCTCTTTTTTTCTAATCATTCAACTACCATTGACTGTAAGACCACAGTCAAGATTTGGTGGAAGAATCGTTTTGTATACATTCACAACTACGGTTTGCTGTCGCTCACTGTGAAATGGTTGTTAATATGTTACCACTATTTTAATCTTTCTCTACCGTAAACATATTGTACTCCTTCTGTTCCTCTTCCTGTTTACAATATTACAATAGACGTGTTTTTAATAGGAATTTAAATTTAGATCGTCATCCCAATCTGATTCGATTTTTAGTTTAGACTCAACGAACCACTAATGGAATGCAATTACATTTGTTTCCCGTTCTACCGCACTCGCAAAATCTTCTGAACAGAAACCAAATCACCAAGTACAATGCTGTAAAAAAAGAAATTATCCGATTGTCTGCTTGCCTTAATGTGGCGAAAGCACACAATAGGAAATTGAAACATCTATCTCCCCCCTTACTGTAAGTATGTGCATGTATGCATACCTTTTCAATTGGTGTTCAATTTTCTTTTTTTTATTGCCGTTTTCGTACACAACAAAAAGAATAAGAAGAAACAGGAAAACGTGATTTTTTTCAATAAAGATCTGTGATGGCTCATCTTGTCATCATCTTGAATCACGTAATCGTACAACAGCGTTGGCCTGCATGTTTATGCAAAATGCAAAGTAATATCATACAAAAGCTGCTGCTGCTGGTGGTGGTGGTGGTGGCAGTGCCTTAACAAAAAGCCTGTTCCAAGAATTCACGGTTTTATTGTTGAGCACCATCATCATCGTGATCGCCATCATCACACAAACAATAGCGCAACAACTTTTTGCAGTGGATAGCAATATAGCAAGTTGTCGTCGTAGGAGAAATATTATTGCCTGCATAGAGATAGGATTTTAAAAACTACTATCCAGTTTGCCATCTTCTTCGTCCTACTCTCTCTACAACTACCACTATCGCTGGTGGTGGCGGCGGTGGTTCATGGCTCTTGTTCTTTTTTATTCTCCTTTTTACACCAGAATGAGCATAAACATTATCTTATCACATTCTTTTGGCTACTGTCCACTGACCACCACCCCAGCCATCATTCCCTTTTGCTCTTTTCTTTATCTTGGGAATTTGCAATCTAAACGGGCGACGATATAATAAAATGTTATATAGGGAATGCGAAGAAGGCCTTTGCTCCCTGTCGTAATGATACAGCAAAAGGTTCCCTGTATTTGAGTCAGTGTGTAAAATGAGGATAAGAGGGTCTGTTTTATACATGTACATTCATATATTCCATTATGGCTTGTTGCTTGCTTTCTTGGTGGAGAGTCTCCTATATAACCCTACCGCTCTTATTATGCATGCGCGGCGCGTGGTTGGATGGATATTGCAACGATGATGGTTTGAACGAGAAAATAGTTCACTGAAGCGTGAAGAAAAGAAAGCCTTTTTCTTTTAACCTCATCATATCATTGCACCACGGCTGCCAGTAGTGGTTGTTTTGGCATCACCAATGTTGGTAAGAGCCGTCATATTATTATTACTATATTGTCCCTACTTTGTTTTCTTTTGGCTGGAATGTTGAAGTAAAGATAGAGGAAAGGCGGAGACATGTGTGTGTGTGACTGTGGTACGGCGCGTCAACAATACAAAGGGTGAGAGTGAGAGAGAGAGAGACTAGCAAAAAAACTTGCCTGAAAATGCGAACTTAAACATGAAAAATACATTTACATTCAAGCAGTCCTACAAAAAAGATGAGTATCACTAACTTTTAATAGTCGTCAGGGTACGGAATGGAAGATGAGATGATGCACTTTTTCGTACCTTGTTCTCTGTGTGTACAGTGTGTACACACTCTACACAAAAGAGTACTACAAACTACAACAAGAAATCTAAAACCAAGTTTGTTTTCTGCATTAAAAAGAAAAATCAACTTTAAAAGCAGCCAAAAGGAATTTGGAGGAGGATCACAGGATGATGATGATGACGATGCGATGATAGCAACTATGTGTTTCTGTGTGTATATATTGACTTTTGGTGTGCCTTTTCTTCAACAAATATTACAATAACAAGTCTTCGCTTTCAGCCAGCAAAATACGACGTACCGATAACCAGTGCAGCAGCAACTCGGCGACAATACAACAGTTTGCACACGGGAATAATAAGACGCTCGCGTAGTTCCCGTCAAAACTTTTCCCCGTGGTTGTTTAAAAGGCAATCGACGAAAGGAAAGTGGTACTGATGGTGTGTATGTGTGTGTGCTTGCATTCACCGATATGCATGCACACAGGATGATCAACATTATAAACTTTTCCCGTTTGCATATTATTGGATCTGATTTGATTTCTCTGTTTAAACATTTCCTTCCACACAAACACAATATATACGTGATGGCCCTGGAAAAAACACTCAACTCTTTGCTTTTTTATGCTCTATTGAATTTTCACTAGCATATCGTCTAGTCTGTTTTCATAAGTAGGTAGAGACATTCACATGGTACCCCTGGCGTAGATTACCATATCACTTTCTAAACGACTTTGACTTCAATGTGCATACAACGTATTTCCGGGCGTATCGAGAAAGATAGGATGCAGAATGAGTGTACACATCTTCAATGCCAAAACTATCTCTGGAAACTACGTATTTCGGCCAAACGGAAGAATGGAAGGAAGCAAGTGTGTGAATGAAATAGACGATTCTCCATAGCCAGTTTACATTTTAAAGTTTTCGTTTACTTCTTCAAAGAAAATTTGAGCCATGAAGAGACTTTGAAAATGGGAAACAAGGTAAAAAAAAGTTTGGAATGGGGGGTGGTAGAATATAAGGGCTGGCTTTGTTGCTTTATGCTCCGATTCCCCGACACAGGCACATATATACATATAACAAAAGAGAAAAGAGTTTTCTTTTTTTTCTTTGAGTAGAATTTTTTGTAAACTGCACGTTAGCAGTGCATTGAAGAATATTATATTAGAGGTTGTACATGCAACTGCATGGGAAATGGCAGGGAAGTTTCTTCCAGCTCAGAATATAACTCGATGTGTAGCAGCCTGGTTTCTTTCACTATTTGGAACACCAACAGAATGTGACAAAAAGAAAGGAAAAGCAGATAAACTCGCCTGGTACAGTTTAAAGTCAGCGTTACCACACGACTGCAAGCACATGATCCTTTCCCCCTGGCAATTCCTGTTTTCAACCCCTTATTTTTCAATATTATACGTTTTAACGAAAAAACGGTGTCGTCTTCAAGCTATCGTAGTGTGTGCTTAACACAAATAATATTATGTCAGTTGCCTCCCTTTACTCACTATTGCTTTCAGGAAAAAAGTCAGAACCAAAAAATGCATTGGGTCCGTGAGACACACAGTTTTTCAAGTGAGAGAGAGAGGAAGTGAGTAAAGGAAGGAAAGAAGAACGGAGAGACAAACATGTAGATCATTTTGCCTCGTTTATTATTATTTCTTTCTCTTCTTGTGTCTTGCTGCCGTCGTCGTCGTCGTCATTCTCATCTTCTCTGGAGCGGTATCATATCCTCCATTACATTTCAAAAGCCTTGCCACGTATAATAATAATGTTCAATGTTGGTTATGTTGTAATATGCATTGCCATTGATATTGCAACTGATGAACCGAATCTTCTTGTCGTAAAAATGAAGAAAAAGATCGAGAGAGGGTTCCGTCACGCATTTATTTACATAGATTGGGACGTCATTCTGTCAGCGAGATGACAGGGAACACAGATAAAACGACCGTCAAGTTCCTTTTTATGACTCCATGATCACCTCCATCCATAATGTACCAGCTTAAGTGGAGAAATAAGAGCACTAGTAAGAGCCTTTATTTTACACAGTACAGCAATCCTCTCTCTTGAAATTTACGTACGTGCATAATACACCGTGGCATTGGCACACTTGGAAAAGGGGTATATTTTT
This sequence comes from Callyntrura sp. NNG-2020, assembly GCA_027744055.1. Lineage (NCBI taxonomy): Eukaryota > Metazoa > Arthropoda > Collembola > Entomobryomorpha > Paronellidae > Callyntrura > Callyntrura sp. NNG-2020. The sequence goes on from JAHZNE010005423.1 coordinate 55,224, forward strand.
AAACTGATAAAATGGGGTTGTGATACACGGTTTCTTTTCTCTACTTTTTTAAATGGTTTCATAATGCCGGTAAGTGAGGCGTTCTATGCACCACCGAGTTTTAAATTCGAATATAGGTACACATTATGGGTGTTGTAAACCCCCTGTAAAAATGTTCAAGTTTGTCTAGAACGAAATGATAATGATCCTGATTTTTTATATACGCATGTAGTTTCCTGACTCGTAGGGAAAGTGACACTGGAAATAAATGAGTGGGAGGGGGCGCATTTCTCAGCATTAACAACGTGTACACGCACAATACTGTGCCTGTTCCATCATAGAAAAGAAACTTATGATTAAGATGATGCTCCCTAAAAATTTCTCTTCGCATGCTGCACTCCATGTTGTTGTTCTGGCGCTCCGTAAATGATGATACCCTTACACTATTCTACTATTCTGGCTTAAAAATGTGAATGTTTTCCTGTCAGGTACAGAATCTATACTGCACAGACACAGACGCACACGGATTGCAGTGATGATAATAAAGCCAAGAAAGAATTTTCAGGGACAAACATATTAAAACGGTTTTATGACAATCCTGCCGAAGCCGTCATCCGTAGATGTATCACGGCACCCTAACTGGAACACATTATGGCTGCAATCGTCATCATTACCACAAGTAATAATAATAATAACGAGAAATAACAAACGATAATACGCATACACGACCAAAGTTAAATCTTGACAGACAGCTCGTAATCTGAGGAAATTACGGTATGTGTGTGTAATATGCGTGTTTCTCCTCTACGCTATGTATATACATGCATAGGTACTCATAAGTAGGCAAGAAGATAAGCCAACTGGCACTACGAAATGACGCAATTGGAGTCACGATGCATTTAACTACTAGTTCGACGAAATTTCAATGGTCTACTTTACTGTACTTACTTTATATCCAGCTAAGAAGCATGTTTTTTTATTCTTAAAGGTGTACGATGATTTCCCCGCCATCAATACCGTAATGATAATATTGTAGGGTAAAAAAGCATAAAGTTATTTGTAAAGGCATTAGGATATTAGGGTTGAGCACACACTTTCCTTGGGTACACATATTACATGTTTTGTTTGTAATAATAATAAAGTCATAAGTTGAAATTGGTCTTCATAAAGAGGAGAACTTGTAAAGGAACAGCGTGAGTTTATCACTGATTCAAAGGGAAGTTTGGATACATAGTGTACCTTGCTTGTGTTGTATGTGTAGGAGCTTAAAAAGAAGTAAAATGTCGACACTAATAACATATTTTATTATGTACATCCAAAAATGTATCTCAAGAGAGAAAAAAGGGACGATGAAGATGAGGCAGTTGATGATGATGAGTAAGAGAGGAACGTATAAAGGAGGTGGAATAGAAAATTTTGTGGTGATTGCCGCTGTAGTATGGCGCAGTGGTTTCAAGAAGGAAAGGTAGAAAATGCGCCTTTCCACGTTGAAAGAAATGCCTTTTTGGCTTGTTCGTGTGTGAGAGAGATACCTTTTCTGCCGAAGGATGGAACTTTTGATGGAAATATGTTCAGGTTCTTCTCATTTTGATGACAGTTGATGGGTCCAAGGATGATGGGTTCATCAAGAGCTCTTTTTTCCAATGATGAGCATCGTGGTGATGATGATACTGATGTTGATGGTAATGATTACTTTTTTCTTGGGTATATTGGTGCTTACAGTCAGTTTAGTAAAGTGGAGTTTTCCTTTGTTCATTGTGCTCCCATCTCCATTCTTTGCGTGCCATCTTTAATGTATTCTGTGTGTGGGGAGGATGCATAGGTAGGGCGGTAGAAATTGTATACCGATTTTCTTGTTATTCGTCCTTATGTGCATCTTTTTGTAAACTTATTAAATTACTGGTAAAGGGCACGTAATATAATACAGGGCAAACGGAGAGTCAGCCAGAAGAACTGCCTCTTCTTTTTTTCTACGTATTCTCATTATTAGAAATAATGCTCTTCAGAAAACTTAGGAATTTTTTGTATCTCCCTTCATATTCTAGTTACTAGTATACCATCTCGTTTGCGGATAGTACTTAAGTCATGAGATGATGACCAAAATGTTAATAATATCATTCAACAGGAAAAGTATTAATAATGACTCATGTAAAGATACGTCTAAAAACGTGGAGTTCCAACAGAGCAAAAATTAGAGCCACCATCTTCCCCAGGTCAAGTCATTACGAAGGAAAAGTCAAGCCTGTCCGACATTAACATTTTTCTGGCCAATAAAGTATCTGCGTCAATGAGAAACGTCTGCATGTGTGGATTTCTTGATTCTTCCCAATAGCTCTGCGGTGAACCGTATTCTCACAGTTCATATACACGTGCGTATGTGGATGAAGTTGTAACAGCAGACGGAATACTGCATCGTGGTTGTTAATAGGTTATAAAAACGATATAATGTATGGAGATTTGTGTTACACACTCTACCATCAGTAGCAGTAGCAATGCGTGGACTGAAATCGTTAAATTTTTTGTTGTTTTGGCTGCTTGCTCTTTTGGCGGTGTGGTACAAGACGAAAAGAAGAAATCAGCAAAATAGGGAAGATTCGTGGACGAACAAGTAGCTGTGTGTGGAGTTAGTATGCGCTTGTCAGTTAAAACTTTACCGTAAATAGTGTCGTAATTTTGGGGTCGGTACACAAGGGAACCCTTCCTACAGACAAGGAAATGTTCGTGGTTGCGTATTGCGCACTCTGTTATGTCTTTTTTCGGAATAAAACACTATCAAAAAATGTGTTCAACGCGCTGCCAAAAAAATAAATACTTACACACGGACCAAAAATATGATGCTATATAAATATTTAGTAAGTAGGACAATCATGTGTAACGTGAGATTAGTCAGTCACTGCCTTGTGTGCTTCGTGACTCAATTTAGAACATCACAACGACGCGCACCAACACATGCTACCTTTATAAAAGTACATTAGATATTTTTATGGACGTCCTGGAAGGAGTTGTCGTATACCAGAATTGATGACGATGATGATGGGGAATGAGTGACTGAAAAGTTTTCTGGGCGGGTCATCCATTATTCTCTATGGCTGGTATCTTGATTTAACTTGTTTCCAAATGGCCTGTATATGCCTTGTAAATGGCACTTTTGATGGCCATCACGAAGGGAAATTATCATGTTTCTATATTACTTCATCGCATGAACTACTACTATATACCCGACACGCTGTATTATGTAATAGACATGCCAACACAAACCGGGGACATTCTTAGATGTGGTAAGCAACAACGTTAATACATAGTTTCATTCCTGGCGCACCACATGAATATAATTCACCTACCAGGTTCTATTACAAGGCAATTTGGAAGGATGATTATAATGTTGATGAGGTACATAAAGCACGCTATAAATATACACTTGAGGGCAATTTTTAGCCAAGTCATAGGCCACGGAAAACGATTTACGGTTCCACCTGGCAATAAGTGGATTAACCAAACTATATTAGGGAACCGATAGCTAATTCGTGTACGCCAAAGCGGCGCATAAAGTCTTCATAACGACACAACCGACAGAGAGATTGCATACGCACGATGTTCCGTTTTCACCTGATTTTATACGGGAAAGTAATGTGCAATACGTCTTCAACACCAAAAGAGGATTAGTGCAAAGTCACACATGCGGCGGTAAAGTAACATGACTATGTTGTAGTAACAAGTAACTATGTGTGTGTGTGTGCATGTACATCATTTGTTTTAATAACGCTCCATCCACCATCCATACATACTGTTCATTTGCAATGTCATTTTAGATAATCAGTTGACTTTATTAAAAGTTTGGGTAGGTTTGTGTGTTTGTGGTTGGTGTTATGAGGACGTCTATACCCACAAAATATCATACAACGCTACGTGCACGCTGGCAGCTATAATGACTTTTTGGGTATGTAGAGATTTTAACCTGCTGTTAATATGTTATCAGTTATCAGGGGTATATAAACGTACACACATTTACAACATTGCGGACAAATACGACATTGTCTCTACACGATTATTAATGTATGTGTGGGGTTTTTAAGTTAGTCATCTACTCAAACGTACTCTGCCTTCACTGGCAGTCACTCTGGCCAGTTATGGGAAGGGCGTGTATGCGTCTGTAAGGGGTTTCCGTCAAACGGGGAAAATTAGCTTTCCTTTTTCTTGTTAGACTCACGTCGCGTTCTTAATCCGTTTAGGTATTTAACTTTTACCTTCATCAATTGCATATGAGGGAACTTACTGTTATTGCACAATCTTGAATGCCTATATACACACCTTGCTTATTAGGAAGAAAATGAGAAAATACTTTCTCAATAGCACAGTCTGCGTCTGGTGTAACTACTACCTTGATTTCTTACCTGGACGACGTGTAAAGTTGATTATTCTAAATTCCCTATTCAAATTACCCGTGGAGGAAGGAAAGGGCATAAAAGGGCACGAAGAATGACTGTTTGGTGCTGTTATTTCTGCTGGGCACAGATTGAGAGGGATAATAGCATGGAATTTATATTTTTTCAGACACGTCATGCGTCTCTGTTGTTACGCTGTAAATAGTGCATACCCATCGTAAGGAGACAGGAGATATGCCATGAGCAATAGGGATTCATTTAACAAGTACACACACATAATACATCAGAAAAGAGATCTCTTTCCTTGTGTTTTTTTCTTCAGCACTTCTCTTTTCAGCAGACACAATACAATGAATCCTGACGTGAGGTTATTATTATTCATGAGAAAGTAATATTACTAATGCGTAGTTTTTCATTTATTACATATTCACGTCCATACAAATGTGTAATATTTTGATAGGCACTTTTTTACTCCTGTAGTTTTTTCTCTGTCTCGCATGATGAATTTCAGATAATGACTGTATTAAAAATATTATGTATATGGGCATGTTTTGTTAATCTCTCTTTCTCTCTCTCTCTCTCTTCCCCTGACTCTCTGGTGGCGGGTGAATTGAGTAGGGCTGTGTTGCATTTGCCTTTGATGTAGACTTCTTATTTGGGTAAATCTTATTTGGGTAGACCAAATAATTAATTTTCCAGAGAATAAAATTATTTTTCCAGAAAACGTCGCTTATCATCTGGAAAAGTTAGGATC
>JAHZNE010005424.1:0-94408 GCA_027744055.1 Callyntrura sp. NNG-2020
CACTTCACAAACTATGGACCAACAAATTTTTTATGTTTTGCTGTTGTACATAAGTCCAGTCTTATATATTTTTTCTCCTATTGCCGCTACTGGGAATCATTATCATCATCATCGTCGCCGTCGTCGTCATTCGCATCGTCGTCCTTCCTTTTTGTGGTTATTTTCATGTAAGTAAAAAACAAGTCTATAACGTGGTGGTGGCAACTCTCAAAGCCACAAGCAATGCTCTGGTTTTTTTACCTCTATATTCACCAAACCAAACCACTGAGCACAGACACACACTCGCACAGGCTCACATACCTAGTTAACTTTCACCTTAATAATATAGGCCAAACGACGAAAAGAAAGAAAAAAGTTTAAGAGAACTATCAAAATATAATAATAATAATAGTAAGTAGGAAAGAGAGAAACACTGAGGAACGAAGAAGAAAGCAGGAAAAATAAGAAGAAGACACACAAAAAGAGAAAGGACTCTGTGGAAAAAAAGAAAAGAAAAAACTATTCATGTGAACTCACACAAACACACATCCACATTATGGAGTATTACGTGAGCTTACCTTGTTCACTATATATTATTAGCAGCGCAGTCATGAGGGTAGAAGAATAACTTGACTAAAAAAGTTGTTTAAAAAGTAGTGAAGAAAAACTTGCCGTAGTAATAATAATAGCCCAGCGTGTTTGTGTCTGAGTCCGTGTGTGGTGCTTTAGGTGCTATACTACTTAGGAAGGTTATAAGTAGTGTGTGCCTGGGTGTAGTAGTTGTAACAAGGAGCCAAAGAACAACCACAAACAAGTCACCATAAATCCATTCATTGCATTAACCCCCAACATTACACGTAAGTAGAGCCATCATCAATAACACATAACCTCTCCCTTAACATAAGCCTGTCGTTCCACTTTTAGGACCATCTTTTCTTCCGCTTCTAGGAACTCTCTCTCATACTGCTAACAACTCACTACCACCACCTCCAGCATATATCGCGATTCCTCGCCTCTTTTTCTGCGTCTTCTATTTTCTATTTTTCTGTCATAATAATGTACTATATCACCTCTTCTTTTGCTTCTTTCCACACATGACTATCAGTAGCAGGGGTAGGCTGCTGGTGCTAACAAAGATGACTATTGCTTGCTGCTCTGCTCCCAGCTACTCTTATTATTATTAAATTCAAGAAGTTTTTCTCTTTTTCCTTAGAAGCTGAGAAAGAGAGAGAGAGAGTTCAGGAAAAACCATCAGTAGGGGCAGTAAAAGCCATGCCAAAAGTAGCATCGCCATAAACGAGACTACTTGAGCGGAGGAGCGACAACAACTTATGGAATGCACCATCAAGAAGAAAAATATTAGACGGTGGATGGCAGCCGTAAATAGGCTTCCAACTACGGAGTGGAAAGAGAGAATGGGTAGATCATGAATTAAAGGTTTGTGGAAAGAGATATCAACATCAACAGTGTAGACCCTAAGCTAGTTATTGTCTATATATGATGTCTATAGGTATATGGACATTTCCACCATCTTACGTATATGTGCATACATGCTCTATGCATGGGGATGATGTATAGTATGTATGCACTTACCACAGTCACCTCTGCGAGCCCTTTTTAGCCAACAACAATTATTGGAGTAATAACACATTGAGCCCACACAGTTTGCATCATTTCGAATGAATTCCAGACCATTGAATAAATGACTTTATTATTCTTCCTTATAGCCTCCCCCGGCATTTAAGTGCGAGAAGCCAGCAGAAAACTGAAGAATAGAGAGGAGAGGGGCAATAAGTAAACACACACACAGATATGCACACTGAGCGAGATATAAATGCTGATGCACACAGTACGCCACCCAAAAAGTGTAAACGCCTGCTCGGTGTACATATGACTGTATGGGAAACATGTGGAGATGATTTTCGTATCAAATGCAACTTGACTTTTAGACTGCAATTTATTTAAACATGCAAAGTAGCGAAAGAAAATTGTGTGGTGGTAGGAGTAGGAAGGTTGGTGGTGGCGACGGAGATTGTGTGCTTTGAAGGGAAGCGAAAAGAAATAAAGGAGAGAAGGAGCCAATGTATTTTTGCATCGCTTCATTTGTAATCCGTTGGCATCATGCGGATCACTTTCAACGCCTTGCCTGTTTAGATAGACACACAGAGAGAACATGCAAACCTCATACGCTATTTTTCTTTCCACTAAACGAGAGACAGTGTGCTAGAGAGTGAGAAAGAAGACAAAAAACCCTTTCAAAATAATAATAAAAGATTCTACTTCGTCATGCATGGATAGATACAAATATGGCTGAACAAATACAATGTGTACTCTCACGGCTTTATGTAACACAAAAGGGATATTGCTTTACCCAAAGCACATGTAGATATGTGTAATAATAGAAAAAACGGAGGAATGAGAGAGAAAGTCTTCAAGAAATGGAGGAAATAGTAAGAGAGAGAGAGAGAGAGAGAAAAGACAAAAGTTGGATGAGGCTACTCCAATAAAATAATCTTATCGCATTTTCCTTTCAGTAGAGAATCAGGGCGTTTTTATATCAGGGTAAACAATATAAGTAATAAGCATGAGTACATCATCATCATACAGCTGTGTGTGGGTAAAGACTGTGACAGAACATGCTTGAGCTGGTATATATGGAAAAATGGATCTACCAAGTTCACGTAATATGCTGATGTTGCATGTATCATGAAACCCTTGGGCTGTTTAAATGGATTCTCAATTTTCATTTTTAGTGCCACCAGACGTAAAAAAACCAAGGAGGAACAGAAGAAAAACAATGTAGTTGCTGAACTAGACATCGTATATATGTGTTTTATCCCTCGCAGATAGAAATAGCTATCCATGACACGTGATGATGCTAGTTACCTATTCCGAGAGAGCAGTTGCCTATAGCTTTTATACCTTCATGATGTTCTACATGCACGATATTTTAGTATATTCATTCATTATTCTTTCCAAGTTAGTTTCGCTTCCTATCTTTTGGCTCTGTTGAAGAGAAAAAGAAGTTGTGAGTGCTAAAAGGATGCAAAAACAAAAGAGGATTGAGAAATCTCCGGTATTTGCCTGAAGACTTGAAATCTAATAATATTGCAAACGACACGACCAACCATGAAGGAGGAGAGAACAAGAGCATTTAATATTGTATAAACACGCTGGCAGAAAACGATGAACGACATGACGATGTTGATGATAGTAGTAGAGGTGGTGGCCGTGATGGCGCTTGGTACTTGGCTTCAACAGCATTGTTTTTATTATTCTATCGTTTTTTCCCTCTCCCATCATCCACGAGAGAAAAGTACCATATCCACATGACTCTGCAAAATAATACCGCTCGAGACTACTAAATGGAATATAAACGTTGTTACACATGCACATGAACGGGATGGCAATTTCCAAGGGAAAAAAGAAAACTGCCATTTCTTCCAAAATGTTTCACTCACACACACAGAGGGAGGGGAAAAGGACAGGGAGAGAGATAAAAAACACCCGTTTTTAAACAGCGAGTTTTCCCCACGCTTTTTCTATTATAGGGTGAAAGCCACCAAAACGTGTGTGTGTGTATGTTTTTGCAGAAGGAACCTAGTATAAATAGAGCTATATTTTATCAGTAACGTATCCTCTCATAGGCTGATCACAAGTAAAGCGACAACGATGAAATGATACCACGTTGTGTGGTAAATGATAGTTGAAGTTGCAAAAACAGAAAAAAGACTTGAATGCTCACACATGCATACCACGAACATGCTGCCACATACACACATCACAGTATAATAATAATAGTATTTTTTGCTGATGTATCTTCTATACTTATATACACGTCGGAGCAGTCATATTTCGTAGTAAATACACTAGATAGCTAGATGAGCTTTTACACATAAAAATGTTTGTGTTTGGAATCGTTTTCCATATTGTAATTCGTAGAACAAACATACTACAAGCCGTAAACGGACAGACAGTTAAACGCACATCCGCCTTTTTTCATAGGGACAGGAACAAACATAATCATCAGCATCGTCGTCAACAACATCGTCAACGTCACCGGAACGGCAGGAGTATTAACATAACATCATCAGCAAAAAAGCAACTTATTTTTGGAAGGATTACAAGAGAAAACGGACGGTGAAAGTTGTAGAGTGGACAACAGGACGTGCCTATACAGATGCAGAGTAGAAAATATACTAGTTTCAGGGGAGCCGAGGAAGAAAAGAAGGGGGAACAAAGGGAATACTACCTACGCAGGGACTATAATAGAAAAAGGAAAGGGAGAGTATAATACAACGACATGACATCATCCTGAAATTGTTTGTACTACTAGCAGATTTCAGTTTTCTAATGACTTTTTTGTTTCCTTTCTTTTCCTCTCTTTCACTCTCCCTCCCAAAATTTTACTTTTCCTCCTTTTGTTTGTAACTTACAAAAAAACCTCTCATTCCGTCTCACTGTCTCTTTCTCTTCCTCTATCTAAAAGCCAGCATTTCATACAGAAGCAGCAGCAAGCAGCATTTGTGTCACCAACGCTTTTCTCATTGGTTGTCCCGTATAAAACTGGATAGACAAGAAACATTTTAAACAGTGTAATTTGAAAGAGAGAGAAGCGAGGAGAGAGAGAGAGAAAACAAAGTACGTAAAATACTCATCGTGTTGTAATCATGATGGCGATTTACATATTCATACGTTGGTTTGACTGCACTCTTTTAATAATGTAAAACTTTCTACTATTCTGTGCACAATACCCTATAAATATCCTGGTACAATCTTCCCAGTATACAGCTACAGTCACATGGAAGCATACACAACCCACATGCTTATTGCCTTTCACCAATGAACGTACAAACACACACACACACAAGCTTAGAGTAATGCAGAGAGTAATTACTGTGAGCCCGTTGTGACGCATCTCGTTTTTATTTATTTACAGACATGCAACTTTTTCCTCCTATAAAAACTTTTCATTGCTTTGTTACTGTGTCCTCGCTGCTCCCTTGTTACAGCGAGGACTGCGTGTAGCATTTATACACACACACACAAACAAACAACTCCTATATATAAGGTTAGCTCTGAATTTCTGTCTGTGAAGTCTAAGGAGAAGTGTCTAGTATAGCCGTAAGTGGAAGGACTTCATAAAGCGTTTTCTGTGTAAGTGAACATTGTGCATTGTTCCCAACTTTTCTTTTTACCAACCAGCGGCAGAAGAAAAACAACCGTACCTACACACCAACGGTAATACAGCATATGTAACCACTACGATGGACACAAAACGCAGGGTAGCAGCAGTAGCAGAGAATTTTTTACTCTTGACTTTCATTCAGTCAGTTGGGTTGAGCGTTTTCTAATATTGATGATGATGGTGCAGTAATGGCAGCGTGTGTGGTGGCGGTAGTTTCCTTTTACAATATGTAAATGTACATGGGTAATATGGTTTTATAGGGGGCCCAGAGGAGAAAGCATAGTATATCAATAGTATTTCCTGTTGTACTCTTCAAGGCAATATCACTAATGCAGATACACTTTAATGCACAACATGCAATGTATAGCTCGTTTTCAATGCAACAAAGTAGAATGGCAAAATGGTGATGATGATGGCTTTGAGTACATATTATGGTTTGAATGTACATCATCCCCCCACACACAATATCAGCAAAACCGGCTCCTCTTGTTACTTATATCGATCCAACCAACAAAGCCAAGCGTAACCACTACTTTACTTTCTTTTGTTATCAGACACATGGAGGAGGCATGCATAGTTTTAGTTTTTGGAGGCTCCACCGACATACTTCACATACATACATGCATACCTATGATCCCGTCTGCTGGACTGTGAGAAACATTTAGCCACATTGTATTGTATTCAGTGTTTAAAAAACTGACGGAAGCTCGGTGTCAGCAGTGCCCTCTTTTTCATGCTGCCCTTCTTTTCTGCAACAACAGAGAATGGTAGATGGGACAGGGTAAATTCCTGTGAGCTCATGAAATGCAAACACACACACACACACACACACACACACACACACAAACTGGCCAGCCTTACACACTGCTGTGCTTTGTGTAAGTGCAAGTGTTAGAGTCATCATCGCCACCGCCGTCATCGTCATCCTCTTCTTGTCATAAGTTAAACTCACAGTGTGTTTCAAGTTACTTTTTACTGCTTTACTTTGTTTCTTCCTTTACTTCTACTGGGGATGGTGGTGGTGAGCTAAACACAGGACTGGAAATCATGGTTTCAAATAGGCAACCAATATACTCGGATTGAAACCTTATATTATTTAAGTTACTTCCACTTGGCCTACCACTGCCATCATTCCACCCGCGTGAGACTCTCCTTTTTGTATGCGTCTATCGTATCTTCTCTCTAACGCGCTATACACCTAACAACCAAACTCGAAAAAATATACTGAAAATGTGAAGTGGTTGTGCAGAAGGGTGGGGAAGGAAAGATTCCTGCAGCTTTAGTGATATATACACAGACCACACGGCTTATATGAAAAACTTTTACATCCGACGTTAAATATGTATATTGCATGTGAAGGCTTCTAATATATTGTTGATGTTACCTAAAATGTAAGTAGGTAGCAGTATAGTATTATGAGTTGGGGGAAGATTCGCCACTGTCTCTAGCAGCCAGGATTTTTGTTTGTAATACATCTCTGTTGGACACAACGACCAAAAACTGGAAGAAAACGTGGATATATGAATGTACGATGATGTAAGAGTCAGTACAAGTATTATTTGTGAGACCATGTTTTATATAAATTGCACACACCAAACAAACCAATATACACAAGCAGACATAACGATACGCAGGCAGGAGGAAGAAGGAAAAGAGTGAAGACATTGAATCCGATGGAACGTGCCGAATGTGTAAGGGTGAGCTTAAGAGAGACCACCACTGTTATAGTTAGACTTGTTAGGTATCTGCATTATCATCATCTTTGTCCATTTATTCATTCCTCGTACATATAGATGTAACGGTGCCAGAAAACACACATATTATGCAATCTTCTTGTGTATAGTAATAGTAATAATAATAATAATAATAATAATAATACCAACTCAAGACTCACACGCACACAGATACAAGTTCTTGTACCAGGATGTGACGATGATGATAGAACGGATGCAGCAAACGGAAAGAGAATGCATGTCCACGAGAGAAAAGATATAATGGAAGATGACAGGACAAGGCCCATGGCTGTCGGAAGAACTCATCCAAAAGATGCAGACACACACACAAACAACATTGAACAAAGTTCAACCATATGGACACATGGTAAAGAATATGACAAACCGTGCATGAGAGTGTCATGGATTAGTGTCAGGCAGGGAGAAGGTTTAAAGGACGACGATGACGAAGGACGTTCGCCAATATCTTTACCAACTTTGTGACAAAACTTCCAGCAAAGTAATATTTTAGACACAGGGTATTCACAAGTTATGTAGATGTCTGATTTCTATAAAATCGCGCAGGTAATTAATTACTTTTGTCCTTGCACCTGTCAAAACAAGAGGATGATTTTGTCATGCGTATTATTTGAAATCGCAAATTCGTGCCTTAATACAAAGACATGCTTTTACACCAACTTAAGTGAAACGATGAAATAAAATGATGGATTCTAGAACTAATTTGATGATGGCTGTAACAAAATGGTTTAAAGATATGAGCTAGCGAGTAAGCAAACCCCTTCGTAAATCGAGGTATATGTTGGCATTTTATTATTATTTATTATATATCGCTGACACAAGTTGTTTGTTTCATCCAAAATAAAACAAAGCAGAAGGACGAGCTCTCCCCGCGTCATCGTAAGTTTAGGAATGCCTTTATCTAACTTGAATTCTATCCGTCGCTTCCCTGAAAACAAAATGTGATGTACAACACGCTGGGCCATTAGTCTATATCATTTTACCTCAAGAAAGAATGGACGCTAGGACTGAAACATATTGAGAGCCAACACGATGCTTTTATTCATCTCCTTTCAAACGTGTCCCCATTAAAAAGTGTTTCTGTCTAGTACCTGCTTACAAACCCTGATTACGATAAAAAAGCGTCTTGAGCGAAAACGACAATGATGAAGCAGGTTTCAGTTTTCCCTTCCAGCCTCCCACAGCTCGTGCATTGCAGCAACAGCAGGACATGAAACCCGTCATAAAGAATCAATGCCAGAGAAAAACTACTCAACCTTCAATCCATTTTTATTTTTCGTCTGCTACGGCTCAAGCCACACAGCAACCGGATTTTCTCCCCTTCAGCGAGGGCAGTGGGCAGAAAAGATGCTGACATGACATAGAAGCATCTCGTGGTACTATATTACTATTATTGCGGTGGATTCACTTGATAACGTCATACCATCCAAACACACATTCAACCAGCAGCAACCCTGCCTCCGGTAAAAGCGAGTTTTCACTATGCTTTTGAGAGAAAGAAAGAAAACCAATATCGTCATAAAATTGTGTTCAATGTGTTCATACACGGACATAACCTTACAAAGTACGAAGCAGCACGTCAAAATGCACTTCCTTACATTACGATAAAAAGAATAAGACAGATACAGAGAGAGAGAGAGGGAGAGAGAGAGAAATGGAGAGGGAGTTGAAACGGAGACGTAAGTATCGCTAACTCGCACTTTTCCTATCATCTCGTGATGGGATATTATTATTATTGCTATTATGAAGGACGTTTCCCTCCAAATATAATATTCAACTTTCCAACAACAGCAGCACCGCAGCAGTCAGAGACGCCTTTACTGGGCTATCCATCCCCATTATCTGTATTCCTGCGGTCGTTGTTGTAAATGCAGAAAAAGTATACAGCTCAGCAGCAGCAATAATACTGCTTCTTTTTCGGAATTTATCTACGTAAATGTACGTATGTACCTTTCTCCCCACCCGGGTGCATTGCCTTGCAAAGCCGTATAATTCTACCCCAGTATAACATTTCATATCGCCTGGCTGAGCGAAAGGGGATCTCTTGACTGATTCAGCATCTCACACACAATAAATCCCATCTGGAATAATTCCACTTAGACATACATATTACGTCGACTGGCACGGTCCTCGTCGTTCCATTATTCATTCATGGTAGATCAGAGGCTGGGTAATGATCTCCTTCCTCTTCTACTTTGGTATTTTTCCCTTGCTTGCCTAAACCCCAAACCCTCCTGAATATATGATGCAGTAGAAGAAATAGCAGCAGTGGCAGAGGGGGGAGAGATGAGGTAGTCCAGTGTATTCTGCAGAGAGCTGCTATTTTTTCCTCTCATCATCATCGTCGTCATCAACATCATCATCATCGTCGTCGTCATCACCAACAGCAGCATCAGGAGACGTTCCAGCATGAAATGTACCAGAGGCTCTGGGAGTCTCTGTGTCTGTGTGTCGAAGTAAAGTATATACAGTCGTGTGTGAAGAAGAGCTTTTTTCCTGGTGTACGTTGCTCGTTTCTCATCCTCACACCAAATGAATGCACGAATCACTGGGTACAACAAGCACACATACACGCACACACACATGCACACCACCGTATAATGATGAGAGAAAAGGAGATTCAGGAAATCATCTCTGAGGACTGAACAATGCTCCAATGAAAAAGAATTCTCCGTTTTCATTCCTCCACCTTACTCCAGCAAGGAGCTGCAAGTGCAAAGGGAGGTAGCATTTTTCGCCCGAAAAGTAAACGCAGCACAGTGTTGTTGGCCTTACCCCAATAAAATACCAAAAAACTTTTATGGAGAAACAGAATCAGCAGTGGTGGCGGCCGCGTTGGTGGCATATCATCATCATCTTTTTTCCCTTCATATCTCCTTGTCTTCACTCCTTGACTGCATGCATAAACTAAAATACATTACGGATGATATAATGTGCGGAGCTAGTCGAATGTCTCGTTGATTCTGCCGCTTGCTAACTGGTGACTCTTGTTAGTGGGGAGAGAAAGAGAGAGCGAGACGAGCGTGCCTCAACGCCGGGATATCAAGTAAGTTTTCCCAGAGAGAGAGAGAGAGAGAGAGAGACATATGAACATACAATAATGGTATATTATTCTTTTAGCAACAAAAGCAACTCTTCATTCATTCAAGCATTCCTAATATCAACCAATTTAAAGCGAAATGGAATAAATCCTCCCGGCAATAATAACTAATGAATGAGAACGTTCTCCAGCTTTAACGTTTCTCCTTTTCTCTCGTCTTTTTCTAAGCCCATTCATGAAATACGTCTATGTGAAACGATGATGACGATCATGATGATAATGATGACGACAACAGAAAATGAACAAAGAAAAAGGAAAAGGAGGAGTAGAGCAGGGAGCTCTACAACAATATAATCTTTTCCCTCTCACTCATTCTTTCGCCTCTCTCAAGGTCTCATCTGGAAAGTACATTAAAGTATAGCTGCCTGGTAAAGTGCCCTATAAGATATGCAAAGTAACCAGTAAAAGAACTATACTGATAAACCAAAGAAAATCAAGAAAGCCTTCACTTTGCTGCTGCTGCTGCTGCTTTTCTTTCTAGACTATTATCCGTATTTACAAAATCTTTCCATAGTGCCCACCCAGGCAGCAGTAGTACACTGTCTGCACAAGCTTTAGTAACAAAACAGCTTAGATTTTTCGACTCTGTCATTCGTTTTTTCAGCGAGGAAGACAACAACGTGAAAGGAGAGAAGAACGGGAAGATTTCCTTGTGAAATCATTGTTATCATCGCGCTCCCTTTAGAAACTCATAATGGAGAATGTAAGTACACCTCTCCTTGGATGCCAGTTGCCACACACCCTTTGTGAGATCCGTACTAGAAAAATGCAAGAACTGCACGTAAACGTCCTCGGCGTACATGTAAGTAGGTAGGTATGTGGTGGAGAGACCACCCTTTCGGATGGCACTCTCTACTTTTCCCTCTTTTCGTCGACAACCCACCCACCGTTTTAATGTATTCAATTCTCCGTCAAAATAAATTGCCTCACTCAATTTCTTCAAATCCATTTTCAACAGACAAATAGATTTGCAGGAACGAAAAAAGAAACGAGTGAACCATGCGATGCAGTTCAACTCGAAGTAAAAACCTATAGCAGAAATAGAGAGAGAGAGAGAAGAGAGAGCGGTGGAGAGAGACAATATAATGCAATGAAGAATAGAAAAGGGGGAGTCTTATTACAACAATAAGAAAAGAAAAAAACGGGAGTACACACATACCCTGTACTTTCAGAATAAGGGTATGTGTGTATTTTTAGGAGACAGGCTCGCAGATTGGATTAGAATATTCCGACAATTCTACCAGAATATATATACGTATCTGGACGGGTCTCTTTTATCTCTTTTTTTATATCTCGTGTACAAACTAATACTTGTAGCGAGAAGAAAGAAAGCAACGTAAAAGAGAAAAGTCCGTTTTTTATTCCATATGTACCTAATATGTCCCCTGGATTACGAATGCCTTCTCTCTTCCTTGGAGGCATTTTTTTGAACAAGTTAAACTAAAATTGTTTACCCTTTTCCGTTTTCCCCAAGTTTTCTCAACCATTCAACAACTCCAAACAAATTTTGCCAAACCGACTCGAGGAAACGGAAAGTCCATTCCGTATGTTTACAATGCATGTCTAATATATACTGCATCTCTTAGGCAGCGCATTCCCTCTATAGGTTGTGCATCCTGTATAACACCTACGTCTATAACATCTACAAAGCACACTTTCTCTCTCCATAATTCGAACGGATAGACCTACTACCACCGTCGCATCACGCTGAAAGCAACTTGTCCTTCCTTGTCAGGGAACAAATTTAACACATATATACGGCGAAGGAGGAAACGAACGACCTTAATAGCTATCCATTCTTTTTGTGTACACAATGCATGTGCCAAACAGAGTACGCTTGATAGAACTGGCGGAACATGTGGCTTGTTTTTCTCTGTCTGAGGTACCTACACGAGTAAAGTTTGATATAAGATGTTTCGGTAAAAGTCCAGCGAGTACTGTTGAGGACACCGATAAAACAGAGAGAGAGAGAGAGAGAGGGAGAGAGAAAGAAAAAGGAGAAGCTCATGT
Source organism: Callyntrura sp. NNG-2020 (assembly GCA_027744055.1). Classification (NCBI taxonomy): domain Eukaryota; kingdom Metazoa; phylum Arthropoda; class Collembola; order Entomobryomorpha; family Paronellidae; genus Callyntrura; species Callyntrura sp. NNG-2020. The sequence goes on from JAHZNE010005424.1 coordinate 12,029, forward strand.
TTCTCGACTGCTGCTTATTTATTCGGTTTACCTATTAGTCATATCACACACTTCACCGTTTCTTCTTACCTTTACTCTGTGTAAGACTTACACCTTCCTTTTTTCTGTTCCCTGGAGAAAAAAATATGGCTTGTTGGGTCCAGCCAGCTAGAAGCAGTGGTGGCAGCCAACAAACGCGAAAAAGTTTGCACGAACGGAGCAAAAATAAAAAGAAAGAAGAGGGACACGCCAGAGTTCAAGTCAAGGTATAACAAAGTGAACGAAGAGGGAGAGAAGTGGGAACGGAATACAAAAACATACCTTTCTTCCAGAACGGTCATGAAAAAACATTGATTCATTCATCCCCTCGCATATAATATGGCTTGCTGCCCACCGGAAAACCGTTACTCCTTTAAAGCGCCAGCAGTGAAAGAGTGAAACAACATTTTCATCGCGACGGGTCTTTTCTTAGACCTTTTTCTCCACGTGAAATATTTTTGTTACACTTAACGGCGTAACAGCCCTAGTAAAAAGTAGAGAAAGGGGCATGCATGTATATGGAAACGGGAAAAAGTGAATGACGATGGCCACAAAAAAATCTTGATGCATTTTGAATTTCAAATTGAGAGCCTCCCCCTCCCAACAGTAAAATCCCATCAGATAAATTTCCGAATAGGAAAGAAGGTGAAGAAACTTTCTTTTGCACGTAAAAAGCCCTCCTCCTCTGCTTCTTACACGAATTCTATTCTTTCTCCGTAGCACTCTCTCTCTCTCTTGTAAAAATGTGCTCCCGTTTACACAAAACTATGAGTGTGCTTTCGCTGCCTTCCTTTGCCTGTTTCTGGCTCACAGTAAGACTTTTCATATTTAAATATTTTCCACTCGGGATACAATTTTTTAGATAAGTTACCTCACGGCCAAAAATAAACGGAAAAGCGAAAACGGCGTACGTTAAAACACACACACACCCATACATTGTACAACAAGCCATGTTGTCGTGCCATTGCATTTAGTTCTCTTCAACTTTTTCCCTTATCCATCGCCTAACACAAGCAACAGTAACAGCAATAGTGATAGAAGTGCTGCCATTATTGCGCTGAGCTAGTTTTTGTCTATACGGGCGTCATACATACTTATCATACATATATAACCTCTCTAAAGATACAACTATACACGGTGAATGGCAAAGCAACAGAAAGCAGCGGCAAGGGAGTTTAACACAGGTCCCAACTTACCAACAATCTTCACCGCTATCGCAAGCAACATCTCCCACATACACTCCGTTTCCCTTTTTCTTTTCTCTTTCCCACTTTTACAGAATTGTATGTGGTAGTGCTACTCACCGTATATATGCAGTCGTATGATATGTATTACCACTTTGGGGATGTTGGTGCGATGCTGGTGGACTAGAACCGGCAAACACTTTTTTCCCTTTCACTGTTTTTTTCTCTCTCCTCCTCATCAGAGATGCACATCATTACTACTTTTTCTTTACGCTCAAACGAAATGTCTTATCTACATAAGATCTTGTGGAAAATGGAGCAAGCCTCAACAACGGCTATAAAAATTGTTGTTTACCCATACCAGCCACGCTCACGCTTTTTCTCTTTTCTAAAATGTATTTCATACGAAAGGAAAAAATGAAGAGAACGAGAAATTGTACTCTGCTTATTCTACTACACATTCCCATTCGACATAGTTGCTATTACCGTTTCTTTTCTTATACATGAGCTTGTTTTGTGTTATCGTGGAGCCTTGCCATGTACATATTAGAAGATTCTTCTCTCCTCATATTCTGCGTGGTGTCTCATTCCTTTTTTCTACGTTCTCCACTGACAATAAAATATGCGCGTTTCTCTAAATAAAAATTGCCCTTGAGCATTACTTGCTTCACCTGTGTATATATAGCGCCATCGTCAGAAGATGAAAAGTGTGACTTGACTTCCTCACACGCATTTTTTAGGAAGGAGCGAAAAGATAGATTTTTCTTGTTTGTTTGAACAGTGATATTGCTACGTGCACAATGTTAGAAAATGTCTCCGTATACAAATATCAGGTCGTACAACATAACACACAGTCTTCGAAACAGTATACGCACAAAATCTAAAGACAGCCTAGCAAAGAGAGAGAGAGTGGTGCTCATCAAAGAAGGGGTTGTTCCGTTGAAAAGTGGAGCAAACGAGAAAGCTCCTTATTTCCTATTGCCTCACGTGCCGTTTCCTTCCTGTTTATGTCATGTATGATGTCTATAAATGTATCTACTTTCCATCCATTACACCACCATCCGTCTACTATTTCTTTAATGTTGTTTTTAGTATAGTGTAAATGTAAGTAGGCGTCTCATACTTAGGTACACAACGGAATGTCTTTTAAATACGGCTCTTTACAGGGTCTTCAAAGCGGCGGCACTATAGTGGTGATGTGTTCAAACATAGTATGACTTTACATACATGCCTGCCGCAAATAAAAGGGACAAATAGACGGCAACCGAATAGTACTCAGTCACTCCGTCGTAAGTGGAAACGTTTGTCAGGATATCCTTGACTGAAGTCAGGTAGTAAATTCCATCACAAGAGTATAAGCACATGGATGGAATCAGGTTGAATGAAGAGAGGGAAAAGGAGGTTTAACCAAGTAAAACCCCATGGTTATGCATAACCGGCTCTCACAGCCATTTCTCAACTGTCCTGTATTTTCGATAAACGAATCTACAACGAAAGAGAAAGTGAGGGAAGCCTCTCCTGCTAGCTTTTCTTTTTCCTTCCGCTGCCACACGTACCAGCACCCACGTTACATTATCCTGTATATATGCCCACCTACGGGGACACACAGAACATGAAGCAATAATAGATCTAAAATTAGGAGGATACATACCAATCTCGCCATACATGAAACAGCCTGTGTTCACCTTGTTCGACCACATGTCCATTTTATTCCGTCTTATTATCCATGAACATATGTAGTATAGTGAGTTTACCACACAAAACACCCTTCCCTCTGAAATGAGATGAGCAGAAGACGTGAACAAATTCCATGCATAAAATACCAGCTTCCTTCCTCCAATTCGAAAATGCACAAACTAATGGCAGGTTACATACCTAATTTACACATATATGCTTAAAATGCGTCACCAGAAGATCCCCTTGTAGGTTTTCTCCGTTTCAAAACCATGTGACATCCCCTGGTTGCTATTCAGACTACTAACGTGTTTTAAGCCAAAAACGAAAAGAGACATTTGAACAAAGACCTTGTTCTGACAAACTGTCCCACTTTGTGTCTACCGAACAAGCACGCAGACAATTACTCCAATACGGGGTAAATTGTTATCATAAGACTTTCCCAAATGATCCTTCCTGTATATGCATAAACGTTGGTAAAATTTAGAAATATTACGCGTACCTACGCTACCTATCTCTGTGAGAAATTTATCTACTCACTCAGAATAATACTGATATCGCCGCCCCTGTTATCTACAATGAGATTTCACACACAAACAAAAGGGTTCGTTTGCAGATTTCCGTTTTAAAGTAATGCTTTAACATCGCACCAATTCCAGAAGCTGAAAAACGAGGTATACACAAGTTCTCTGGGAAAAAGCAGAACTGGCATGGAACCGTGGTAAAATACACCAGGCAGAAACAATGTTTTGTATTTCTACTATTTGATGTTCATAATAAATGTGAGCTTTTTTCTTCATGCCTTTTCTTTCTCTTCCCCCAGTGCAAGTTACCGTGTAATGCCAAGAATGTTCGTTGTGTCAATGGGATCCAATTTATTTGACTAATTTAATCCGATCGGATCGACTCAGCGGTGTTACCATTCTTCTCTCAAACTTGACTAAACCCGATATAAATATACAGCCCTTTTTGTTGCCCTCATCTTCTCAAGTGGCGTTCAAGATATATATTCTTCCTAAATCTAACTCCTCCATCCATATATGATCTCCCCAGCTTCAGCTGCCAGTCCCACAAAGACTCTTTTCCCAGACTTAGCGCGAAGTACACCTACTTTCCTCACACACCATGCTCTATAGAGAACGCTAGAAAGATGCTTATCATTGTTATAAACCGGTTTGTACGGTACACATCGTATCGCACTTATTGGGGTGGGGAAGTATGTATGTGCATTGACAAGACTGCTTATTCAACTCATTTCCTCGAATGAAAACAAAAGCTAAAGTATCATCATATATTAAATTGCATGCAGACATGAACAAAGAGAGAGAAAGCGGGAGAGAGGGAAAGGTTGTTTTGTGCAAGAGCGTATATTTCTTTTAATATTGCACAACACAATGGAAAGAATCAACCATAACCAAACATGAAAACACCCGCAATCGACAAAAAAGCCGGGATCTTATGCTTCCTTTCTCGGCCGCCAATACGAGGCAGTTATTATTTCGTGAGCTCCCTCACAAAAAATAATGGGAATAACGGCAAAATATATGCCTACAAATTTTAGCTATCAATCTATTTGCCGTCATGCCCTTTCCAGTAATACAATATGCAAGTGATCCTCTAATACGGAGATTCGTCTTTGAATGATCAACACAAATGTGGAGGCATATTAAGACCTAGAACAGCTGCGCTATATACAGTAGTTATTGCAACAACGAAATATAATAGTAAGGTTTTCTTATTGGAGTGAGAAAGAGGAAAGGATTCCATTCAATAAATGTTCATTTCTAATCAGCATTTCCATTCCCACGGAGGGTGATGAAGTTCATATTAAAAGGGATACAATTTGCTCCTATCACTTCCAGCACACCCATTTCGTTTCTCCTTTTCCTCTCATTGTAACCTCACTCGACGATTCTCCATGCAGTAATGTTGAATGTACAAAATTTTCCCTGCTTTTCTTTCTTTCCTTTTTTCTTTGCAGAGATAAAAAGACACACACACATACATGCAGCATGCATTCATACTTGTACTACTGCAGGCTATCTTGCTGTAACCCTTTTCCGTATTCTTACGGTTACAAAAGCAAACGAAATGTAGAAAGAGAAGAAAAAAATAAAGAGATAGCAAGCATGAAAAAAGAAAGGGGCTGAGAATCTACGCAGCTATACATTTCGCTCCTTCTTTCTTTCTCCCTCCTTTTTAAAAGAGTTTTTATTTTTATCCATATTACACAATAGCATAAGCCTAGCCGGAGATCCGTATATACTACATTGTTGATAAGATAAACTTGGAATGAGGGAAGAAATGGAAAGATGGAGTGTCTCGCAGAGAAAAAGAGGTAAAAATTGTACTAAACATTCCCGTTTTTTGAACGAACCATTACTTCAATTGTTCAATTTCACCATTTGCTTATTTTGGCATCTGAAAAGTTGTACCGCCAATATACGTCCTTCTTTTACATCCCTACCGCAGCAATGGTATCCAAATATAAATGCTTACAACATACACGCCACGCAACCTTCTCTATGTTCCACAGGACTCAATGACGGCAGCCTCGTCAAAAAGGACGTCAAGAAGCAGCCTAACACCTTCTTTCCTTTTCTCATTCCCTTTTCCCTCTTCCTGTTGTTAATGTAGCTACCTACACACTACCACTACAAATGTATAAAATGGTCTCAAAAATTCTCCCGTAAATAGCTTTCTCACGTCCAATATATACTCTCCTCTCTTCCCCTGTAAAGCAGGCAATAAATACACACAACTTTCACCACAACAAACACAGTATCAACTACAGAAAAAAACGATACAAAAACTCTAAAATGTGTATCATCCTGGTAGATCGTAAGAGGGACGGTTAATAAAACAGGAAGAAAAAGGCGAAAACGAAGAAGAGAATTTTTTCTGGACTGCTTCCAACAAAAAAATGGTACACATAGACACGTTAGGAAAAAAGACAGCAAATGTACAACAGCTTATTTTTAGTGGTAGCTGCTGCTGCTGCTGTCGCTGCAGCAGAACAGTTAGCGCGATGGTAAAAAAACGTATACATTTACTCCGGACACACACACGCCTCGTTACAGACTACACTAAAAAGGAGAAAGTGAACACAGTGTGTGATGGCAGTAGCCGTGGTAAGGTTAAAACCGTCATGCTTTCGTTATGTTTGCACATATATCACTATTAAATCGTTGTGGAATGCTGTAACAGTATAAAATGGAGGCAGCACACACGTATTACTTTTTGAAACGTTATGTTAAATAATATAAAATTCCAAGACTGCTCTACTCCCATTTAAAAGAGAAAACGAAGAAGAAGCTACAAGAAAAGAAGCCTCTTTGTCGTCATCCTTCTTTTCCTCCTCCCCACCGCCGCCACCACTTCCTCCTCCTACTAGGGTGTTGTACAAGCATAACAAGTGTATATCAGTGTAAGGTCTATATTTATATTTTTGTGTGCATGCCAGAGATGCAAGTGAAAAAGGATCAACAGCCATAGTTGAGTGAAGGTTTAGCGGGATTCGCTAAAGCTCTGTTTCATTTCATTCTATCTTTAAACCTTCACTCTAGCCTAGTCCTTTTCACAAGGAGCTTTCAGGGAGAGAACGGTATAGGGATATGCTATCCACCACCATCACCGCTAGCAAACCATCCACCCTCATCTGTTACTATAGTATATCTCTTTCTCCTCATGTACATTCCTATTAAGCTTTTTACCTTGCAGCGGCTCCGGCCCTGTTTTCTTGGGCTCCTTCAGTAAAGGCATATGTACTTGGAGCAAGTATTACGAGCTCTCTCTTCTCTCTCTCTCTCTAACATTTGGCCCATTTCTCAAGTCGATGCAACATAAACTACCTACTAGCATCTGTAAGATTTTCTTTTGCTGAAGTATAAAAGTGTGATAGAACGACTGATGGCGCAGACACAAGTTCACTCACGCCATGCCATACAATGTTTGTATCTGTATAACAGCTTTTTACTCATCAGTCCCTAAACACCATCATTTCTCTCTGAACGTCTATTTCCCTATGAGGAATGCAGTACTTTTAAAAATAAAAGGAATAAGAAAGATGGGATTCAAAGATTTTTTTTTCTCTCTCTCTGTTACTTACTTTTATTTTTAGCTTTCTCCCTTCTTTCATATTACAGTGATGGAGACTAAGAATTTTTATACTTTTATACGAACAGACATAAAAACAACCAGAAGGAGGTCCCGCTAAAAACTGGTGTGTGAGCGTACGCGTACCAGCAGACGAACGGACTTTCCCACTTACCCAGCGCATTATCCAATGTAAAGTGTAAAACGACTAAAGAAAAAATATACTTCTTTCAAATACCAGCCGAGTACATAAATATTCCTTTGAGCTAGACTCCTTTATATCGGCTATATTGCGAAACGTTAACTATGAAAGTAATGTAGAATAAAATAAGTAAAATGGACGGTTTGGTACTACTGTGATAGTTATCTGAAGGATTTATCAGGATACATGGACATATACAAGGGTACCTACATTTGTAGTTAAGTAGGTATATACATTAGTATTCAAGTATAGAACAGGAAGCGGGCAAGGGAGGCGATACGTGTAGTAAAAGAAGAGTAATCGTCAGTTGTACAGCTTGCGTATATTTCATCCACGCTTTCACAAATTGCATCCCAACATCCCACGTCTTTCTAACTAAAAATGTTCTTTATATATACACACCGTCTTATATATTCTATCTTGTAGCTACCAACGAGTCTCCTTATAGTGGCTGTCGATGGCAGCAGTGTAACAGCAGCAGCAACAGTAATAGCAAGTACGCACATTTTCTCTTTAAAAAAGTGGCAATGGAAATAATAGAGAAAGAAAGTAAAAAAGGATATTACTCAAAGCAAGATAAAAAAGAAAGAAAGAAAAAAGAATAAGATGCGGATGTGGAGGATGATGATGATGAAGGGAAAGTTGTAGGAATATAGGAAAAACGTTTCACTAGGTAAAATAGCCTGTATCCATCTCGTTACTTTACGGGCTGTTTTCATGTGATGTTGTCGACATTCCCCTTGGCTTTTGTTCATGGATATAACAAGCAGAAGAGAGAGATGCTTTATTTTTCGTTTCTCGTTTTATTATTATTATTACACTGTTGTGTATAGCATAACATAAAGCAAAGTCGGATATTATAGGATTCGTTTTTTGGAAGGCAGAGGAGGACATGGTTGTTTTTGTAGTTGTAGTAGAGTAGGAGTAATAAGTACTAGCATCCACCTCCACCAGCAGCACACAAGCTGCTGAAAGTAGAGAAAGAAAAACAGGGCACTTTTTCTTTTTACAATTTCGATGCGCTTCGGTGAAAGGAAAAATGGTAGCTGTGAGCCCGGTTGTGTTTGTGTGATTTTCACTCACTCCTTTCAGCCATCCTCTGCCATTCTATTTTCCCCATAAATATGCGAAGGCAAAAGCTTATATAAATATGCATGTACGTGTGTATATTGTTAGGATATATAAACAGTTTGCACAGAGTTTTTTCTGTGACTGTGTTGTTTGTGTTTATGTAGAGAAGTTGTACATTATTTGTAACATAGTAGGACAATTTTACAATTCCAGGAAAAAAATTCGCTTTTATATCTGCTCGCATCTGTATGCATTTTTTGTTGTCGCTGTTATTATTACTTGTGCAGTGAAACCTCTTTCCTTTCATTTTCAGCAAAAGAAAGAAGAAAGAAAAATAAAGCTCTGCTGGAATATGCTTCCTCCCCAGCGTCTTCCCCAAAGCAAATTTTTTTGTGTACGAGAAGACATGCCTATGACTGGGGAACGAAGTGTACAAATTTTCACAACACAACAACTTGAGTCAAATATGTGTATGCAAATCAGGTAGCATAAATATATGTAACAGCTCGTGTGACCAACAATCCTCAGAAATTTATCCCATCGGCACAGGCGAATTTCCTTACCACTGTAGGACCTTTTTGCGATATGGGTACTAACTCTCTGCAAAAAAAACAACAAAACCAACACGAACAAAGAAAGTACACAAACAACGTTCTAGCATTCATAAAGCTGTTGTGTGTGTATCGTTGTCGACGCTGTTATTTTTTCCAGAATGGATTCTTTTTTCTCTCTTTCTCTCTCTCTCTCTCTCCTCAAGTTTTTGTGGACGATAGTCACGTAACACGTTATGAACGAAGTGTTCGAATACACTTTACAACTTGGCTAAACACATCAATCACTGGAGTGCCGCGGGTGCCGACTAAAAAAACAAGTGAAAAGAGCTGACTGAGTCTCATTACTCCTGTATAAGAGCGTGTGTGCTGCCCTGTTGTTGTTGAGTCAGCAAAAGCGGCAGTAAAGCGTTCTTCCAGGTTGTAACCTCAACATCAACACAACACATACCCTGCCTGCCACACCACCACCACTCAAACTGTCGGATCGCACGGTAATATGTAATGGAGTAGTAGCCCAGTGCCCAAGTTTCCCAAATATATGGCTCACAACTATTTCCTTGTGTCTCACACAAGCAATTGCTATTTCCCTTTTTTATATTCATATTCATATCTATTCCCCATTTATATAAGAAACCCCCGTGTAGGTTACAACGAGTGCCACGACGCACGGTTTTAATGTACATATTTAAGTGTGAGTGCCCGTCATCGAATCCCAGCCCTTTTTTGTCATCCTATTCGGGAAGAAACAACGAACAAAGTAATAATAGAAATAATAATATGTATTATTATAACAATAAAATCTCAACAACGTAACACGAGAAAATATGCAAAGCTAGGCAGAACAACACCTCCAGTATAGTGGGAGAGTGGTAATAAGTAACGGTGGAAGAAAGGGTGTAGCTGTTGTAAATGAATTACATTTCCTCTTACTCATTTCATTTCGTTCTATTTCATGCAACTGAACTCATCAATTTACTTGCCATGTCATCCATATTCAGCACATGCTGTTTCTGCCTGCACTGCAGCTACTACACTGCTTCAGGGAATATCATTAATGTAGCACATTTTTTTCTGTTCAACGTTTCAAATGTAGCAATTTCTTTCACCGTTTTTTTTCGTACGCACACACAGAGTAGAAATTAGATTGTCAGCAGAGGAATAAACAACTAATGAACAAAAATGACAAGTGGCCTACTCTAATGGTTATTCGCCATCGATTTTGCTAGAACGGGAGTTTTATTACGCGGGAACATTTTACTTACGCGTACGGTACAATGGAGTACCATACTGGTGCAGGGAAACTTTCTCCAGCCCGTCTTTTGCTTTCATCTTGTTTCGGGGTTGCTGTTCAATGCTACACACACACTACTTAATTTTGAATGGGAGAAAAAGTGAAATATAAAAACATGCAAATGCTTAAGTTTCTTCTTTATCGTCCTCCTTCTCGTCGTTCTGAAAAGCTGAAAACTTTCTCTGAAATTATTGTTTGTTTAATCGTTTTACTCAACTTTGCTCAACTAAGACAAGATTGCTCTCGTTAGCCTTTTCACAATAATGGCGCCTGGCGAGTGTTTGATATTAAGCCCTTAGATTATTTTTGGATCAGGTTTGACGAGGAAAGGGTGGAGTTTGCAGGGGAACTGGTAGCAGCAGCATCGTCGTTGCAGCAATGGTGCGACCACCATCACTGCCATCAACGCCACTGCTTTGCGACCAATTTATATGCTAAAAATGACTATTTCTTCTCTTTCTCTGTGCTTTCCCTCTAAGGGTTTCTCAAGCATATAAAACAGGAAATCGGTGTAGCAGTGGAACAAAGTTAACAGGAAAAGCTTAACCAGTGCTTATTTCGTTGATATCATTTATCGCATTTTTGTGGGCAAAACAGGAGAACGTGTTCCCGTATGCGCCGTGGTGTAGCCAGGATCAGTAAAGAAAACCGTGAAGCAAAAGTACAAAATGAGTGTGTAGTTGTGTGAGACTTTTTGGACGGATTATCTGTAAATCCAAATCAATTACACTCACTTGATCATAAATCATCGACAAGTCAGAAAAGAGGGTGACAAAGCTGGAAACTTTCATTCTACAGCTCTTTCCCAAACTCCCACAGAATAGCAAATAGAGAGAAAGAGGTCTTTGCTTTATTTCCCCACCGAGCTTTTTCTTTCTCTTTCCTTATCCCCATTCTGTCATACCACAACATCGCAAGAACACATATACGTACATCCATACTAGCATTCCTCTTCAACAATACCAGTAATAGGCTCAATCATATAACCAAAATATAGAAAAGCATTCCAACAAACGATTCAAAACTATGTCTGCGCGTTCGGAAAGAGAGAGAGAGAGAGAGAGAAAGAGAGAAAGTATTTTGAGAAGTAAAAGAAGAAAAGAGCAAGAACTCTTAAGCCCCCTCCATGACTGGCTCAGATGTTTTGCCAAAGACAAAAGGGCAGTGGCACTATTAGTATTTTGTATTATGAGTGAGACGAGAAAACGACAGTGACGACGAAGCAGAATAACAGGGAATGAAAAAGCACCAGCCTTGAGACTACAGATTTGGTGAAAACACACAGCTTCAAGGATTTTCTTCTCGTTGGCTACCATATAAGCACAACATCCTGGTATGTCTACATATACGGATTGTAATAACGTTTTCTCTCATCTCATCATCATCATTATCATTTTCTTCACTTTCGTTTTTCTTGCTCCTTTTCTGAGAGGCTTCCTACTAGAGCATGAGGAGGCAAAAAAGGAAGGGTGAAAATAATAACACATAGACACAAACACATACAGAGAAAGAAAGAAAAGGGCGCGAGAGAGGGAGCAGGGAGAAATGAGTGAGACAAAGACAGCCACAACAGAGACTCTAGAGAAAACGACAAGAGTAATGCAATAGTGTTACAGCAGCCACCGACGAAGCTCTTGTCTCGCGTGAACTCTTTCTCTGATCCCGTTCCTTTTTAAACATAAGAACGTTTTTGCTTTCTCTCGCCTGCGTGTATTCCTACTAACCAATACTACCGCAAATCCATAGGCAGCGTGATGTTATCCATTTAAACATAACGAAAATCGAGACAGACAAAAAAGCTTGTCCTTTCACGTCTTGCTGTTTTAAAACTTACAAAGTCGGCGGTTCCCCTGTCTTCTGCCTCCAACGACCATAAAAATGTTGGCGTTTTAAGGCTACTTCTTACACACACATGCATTTCCAAGATAATCCGTCATCATAAGCACACAACCTTTTTAATATACAGCTCATATACTTCAGTATTAATGTGTATGTCCGCAAATGGCGTATGAAACAAAAATGTATATCACATGCGGACAACATACATTATTGTATCTCTAAACCCTCAATATAACATTCGAGGTTGTATTTGAATGTCTTTTTGATACATCTTTCATCTATATAGCACATTGCGCTACCAACAGTTTTTGTCTCGTCAAAGCCATACCACTTGTTTAATTTAGGTTATATGAACAAAGTACATATCTACCCGTGAGTATTCTACTTTCTGTGCGAGTTTCTGGCTACATTTTTGGATATTATTCGGAGTTACACATTATATTCAATAGCACGTCAGCCTCTTTTGGTAGGACGAGTATATATGACGTACTTATAGTTTTGTAATGCCAGCATTATTAAAGAGGACAGAAAGGAAATGTAATATAGCGAGTAAGAAAAAGAATGGTAAGTAACAGGGTAGCATCACCATTACCGCCACCACCACTGCACTACCATCAGGAGCACCATCTCAGCCGTAGCCAGAGACATACATTGCCATTAGGTATTAACACAAAAGAAAAGAAGACAACGACAGCAGCGTTCTACGTACCCTGATATTCTTAAAGAGGGAAAGAGCGGATGCCTGGACCAGTTCTTACTTTCTTGCCGCCTGGCTGTGCTGCCTTTTAGGAGTAATGATAGTGGTTGTTGTAACAGTAGTGGTGGCAGTGGTGGCTGGTTGCTTACAACACAACAATGATTTATAGCCCAAATAATAATCTCGTAGCAACTTTCTCATCAGGGAAACTCATCTATCTATCCACCCGCGTGTACTTACGAGAGAGAGAGAGAGAGCGAGAGAGAGAGAAGCAAGCCTAAGAAGAATAAGAAGAGAGTTGTAACACACCAAATGTCTATATGACTTTGCTGTTATTATTATTGTTATTACGACTAAACAGTGTAATGTACATGGTTAGCATTGTAAAGTGTCTGTGATATTCTCTGATGCCCGTATATGGAGAAAAAGGTAGTTCTTAAAACTCGTTCTCTCTCTCTCTCTCTCTATTGAAGCAGCAGCCTCCGCTTCTCAACTTTTCAGTCAGCAACTCATCCATTGTAAAGTATGATAGATGCTTACATCAGGGTATATCCTCGGTCACGATGTACCCTATCTAGAATCTATATACTCAGCAAGGTTTGCTTTTATACTTTGTTATAAGAAACTCGGCAGTAAATAGGCTAAAGCTTCAAAAAAGAGTTTTATCATCTTCTCTCTTCTCTTTACCACTATGACACATCCAGCGCCCCCCTCTTTCCCTCTTCCGCCTTTTTATCTCTAGTTTCCATCCACACCTTTTTTCTACACAAAGCACACACACTCTCCCTGAATTGAATGAACGAATCGAAGTATGAGTGTGTGTGTATATAGTATGCACACACATCGTCATCTTCGTTTAAAAAGGAGTGAATAACAGTAAACGCTCTAGCGTATTTACGTATACCAGCCGGGAAGGCACATAAAAATGCATTTTAGGAAAATGGTGGTAGGTGTACGTGAGAACCTGTGTAGACAAACAATGCTCCCACATATATTACAAAGGCTTGTACCTTGTGCTTTCTCCTGTGTCGTCGTGACTGTTTTTTGGTTCTTCTCTGCTGCTTCTTCGCCCATTCATGCAACTAAAACCAGCCTATTATCCAACTTCCTTGATTGCATCAAGGCAGCCTCCACGAAAACTTAAATATTATACAAAGCGACAGCCAAAAAGACGACAGTAATACCTACGTAGACTTGGTGGCACTGCGGTGCTCTTCAGGGGTATATGGCAGTTGGCGATTATAAGGGCATGATGAGCACTAACAAAAGAACAAGCATCTACATTTACCTACCTACTTGTTTTATCGTCCTCCGTCGGGAGGAGGAGGACCACCCAGTTGATTATAATGAACACGACGACCGCACGATTACGATGAGATTGATAATAATAATAATAATGAGGATGAGTCAAGCCCATTTCCTCCTTTTCTCGAAAGGCTTATTCAAAAAAATTATTAACGGATTTTACATTCATTGACAGTCAGATGCTGCAGATGGAGAGACCTTGGACACGAGCGCATCACTGGGAGATTAACAAGCTGAACTGATGCAAGTAATGAAAAGAACGGAGACAGACAGTGAGAGAGAAAAATAAATAAAAAAGAAAAATGAAAAGATTTTGTACACATGTGACAGTGCTGTTGTTGGTGGGTAAAGAGGATGCAATGAGCACACAAGGGTTTTCAGCTATTGTTTGTCTGTTGCATCTCATCAAGCCATTCACGTCACCACATGCCGAGTGAGTGGGGGTGCAAATAAGGAAGGGGAAAAACGAAATGGAGCTGACGGCTAACGGAGAGAGCTTAGAGTGGTGTACAACCTATTATTTCTCTACTGATGCATGTGATAATGCAACGGCCTTGGACTACTACGATGACAACTACTTATCTGCACGGAATTACAGAATGTGTGCGTTTTTAAATACAAGTTGAATAATAGAAAGATGAGCGGGGTAACAATGAATGGAAATGTATGCAAAATCAGAGGATTATTATACCATATCTATAATGTATGCTCTTCTCCTCACCACTCGTTCACTTTCTACGCCATAAAAGTAGGAGCGTAGAAGGAGGAAGCGATTTTCGTTTCTACTTAAGGCGGCAGTAATGACATGGCACGAAAACACTGATAAAGGAAGATAACGAGTTGTGACATCAGGCAAGAAACGCAGAAAATATTGTAATAATGGCTCAAGCAGAGAAAAACAAGAATACAGTGTGCCAGCAAAAATGTAATATAAAACACGTGTCCTTCTCTCTCTCTCTATCTCTCTCTCTTTCCGTCTTACTCTTACAATGCCAGTTTGTGAGTGCTCCTTTCAAAAACTGACATTTACATGAACGCCCGAGCGACTGAACTCCTACTTAACATAGCCATGAATATGTAGTTATTCAAAATGTAATCATTTATTATTACTTCCATCACATCGCATCGTGCCCGTTTTGCGTATGGAACATTGCTAAACATTCTCTCTCTCCTTCTTTCCTTTTCTTTCATATGGTGGCATGACAAAAGAAACTATCTCGTATTTCTCCATCGAGTACTTCCAGGTCCCGTACTTTTTCACGGATTGCTTACTTTTTTTCTCGTAGAGTTGTTCTCCCACTCGGAGAGGTACAGGAAAATATGCCATTTTGATAAATACGTTTTCTTCCTATGACGACAATGAGGAGGAGAAGGATGATGATGAAGGTAGAAAGGAAAAACGGCCAATCGATTTTCAATTCCCGAGTCGCTGAAGAACACACGGTGAAGTTTATTTTTGGATACAATTCAAACAACGGTTATTAAGTTAACGTTAACGTTACCAGTTATGACGACAAAGCCCCGGTTGTTTTCTGTCGTGTACAAAGATTCTCCACTAACAAATATGGAATTGAAATGTAATCATCTGGGGACCTGGAGGAACAAGTCTATCTGTACTCGCGTCTCTGAAATTCGCCCTAGTTTTGCTTTGCAGTCGCACAGTCACAGGGAAAAAGGAAACTTCGTGTTTAGTTGGCAGTTCAACGGATGTTATTACTTTGAACTATATTAATGTAGGGGTTTAAGTGTTTTTAAAAACGCCATCCTATTTAAAGTTGAAATAGGTTCCGTTTTCCGTCGCACAAATACCCCCTATTACACGTATATTTTATGACATTATACGATCAAATTGATTTCTGAAACCGTCTCAACTTCGTAATGTATACAGAAACGACTAAGTTGTTATATATTCCTTATAAAGAAGTATCAAAAGCAATCAACTCCTTTCCCTTCCCCGCTAGTCAACCATGTATTGCGTGAAAGCTAGCAGGGGAGAACGACTAAAAGAAAATACACATTTATCAACCTCCTCAGTTCTCTCTTTCTCTCTGTCGTGCTAAGAGGAGAAGCCCTGTTTGACACATAACCTTTGAGAAAATTCTGTGAAAAAATGATATCATTATCATGATGATTTACCTTCCATTATAATGGGCCACCACCTACTTTTCGTAGAAACTTCTAGCACAACTAGCATACTACTACATACATGGGCAAGTTGTTCCTCGAGGGGATTAAACACTACCGCAATTTACTTATGAAAAATTATGGCTTAGCTAGAATTCCGTCGCTGTCGTTCCTCTCTCGTTTCCCTACCCACCTTCATATTTTAGAAGGTGGGTTGATATCGGAATGAAAATCAACTGAAAAATACATATACACGCACACACACATACACACTGATAAGAAATATGCCTCTGTGTACAAGAGCAATCAAAGAAACCTTAACGTTGGAACGAGCGGGGGGATGGAGAGAAAGAAGCAAAAAGGCGTAAAGGGGAAACATGATATATAACAAATTGCGTAGAAATCAAGCTACAGTACAAGGTTGCCTCTCTGGAGACATGATTTTTCCACTTGATACGAGAAAACGATACATTCTTTGCAATTCCACTTCACTAGATCTGCCATGTTCCTCTCTCTCTCTCTCTCTGCATCTTTTTCTCCGCTTTTCTATCTTACTCTCTCATAAAAGTAAAAATGTAAATTGTACAAATCAAGTTTAGCACTTCTACTGAGAATATTGATGTTACTACATGGTGCATCCAATTACTCCCATCGACAACGCTCTTCCCTATTCTTTCCTAATCCTACCTCTCTTGTCTCTCCCTGGCTTTCTCAGGCCGTTCCAAAGAATAATAATAATGCGGAGAGGGAGACATAAGGGAAAAAAGATTCAAAATAGATACAGTAATAGTGCTCCTCACGAAAAAACTATTACTGCCACTTTCCCATAACCTACCCTGACTCTTGGGCTCTCTCGCTCTCCCTCTCTCCACCTCCAATACCTTTAGTAAAGGTATAGCCTCGTTCTTGGTACTGTGTATTAGTGGAAGCAGTAGTGTGCAGGTGAAATATGCTCGTTCGTGTCGAAGTGCTCCGCTCTAAAAGTTCTTATACGAGCACAAATTGGAAAGCATTTATATATCCACCACCAGTAGTCGTAGTAGCAGCAGCAGCAGCAGAAGTAGTAGTACCATTACATTTCCTGTCATTTTATATCATTAGACGACAACTTTCCCCTTTTCCTCTAAAACTAGTTTTCTCGCTTCTTTTCCTTCTTGTTCTCCTCCTTTTTTCCCGTGAACAATTTTCAAACATCCATTCTTCGCGTTATCAATTACTTGTCTTTATTACACTTGCTTGCCCTGGAACAATGCAACTGTAGAGAGTCGGAAAAATCTATTCCGGAGTTGACTAAATTCGTTACAAAATTATTATATACCTAGACAGAATACTGAAGCAACGGGCTATACCTAGATATATAATATACACCCATAAACTTGACGTTTATGTACATACCACATAGCCAGGCAATGTCCCATCGTGGAAACGCGTAACCACAAAAGTGCAGGTAAAAGGGACAATATGCCTTGGGTCCGTTGGTGTTTGAATCCCCGTTGCAAACAACATTTATTTCCCCTTCAGCGCGCAAACGACAATAAACGTACTCTCCGTCTGCATATACATATAAACAAGCCTCTGCCATAATATACTGTACACACAGGTAATTACAAAAGAATAACAGTGAAAACCGAAATATCGTGTAACCGTAATTAAGTATTCGCAGAAATGCAACCACAATAGAGTTGGACAAATAAATGGACTGTGTCCTTACAAAGTGTCTGTTCCTGAAAACCCCCGAATATAGGTCCACGTATTACCAAGTCAGCGTCATTTAATTATGCGCGGAGAGTTGGTGTGTTGCCCACTAAATGAAATTTTCACTGTATAAGTTAAAAGCAGGGAAAAAGTTGCTGCTCATCATTGTTGCCGACGTCGTCGTTGTAGTCTTTGTCGCTCTCTCTCTCTCCCTCATAAGCCCAACCAGCGTAAAAGCGCGCACAATAAAAGAACGTACCTAATACCCACACCGTAAAAACCTTTTTACTATATGAAAACTCAAATACAATTGTGGTACAGACTGCGGTTTACTGCTATACAGTCAAAAAGCCATGAATTAAGTCCCCTGAGAGATCATTTAACATACACACGTACATGAACACAAGTCCCATTAGCATTAGACACAGTCCATTTTCCAAGAAAACTCCCAAAAATGAAACAAATGAAATAATGCTACACTTCTTTGGTGGTGCTGATGGGGCAGTGTGTACTATATAGAAGGAGACTGGAAACCCGTTGCGCCAACATTAGAGACGCGTATATGTAATGTATACTCGACAGCGGCAGACAGTCCAAAAGTATCGCGCACCCACCAAATGATATAACAAAGCAAAAAAGGAGAACAAAAACTGTGTCCGCCATACTTATTTGTATAAGAATTCCACTATTTTGGAATAAATGAGCGAGTAGGTAGGAATGTTGTCTCTCTGTTCAAACGCTTGAGTCTCCCACAAAATAACAAACAAGGGGAGTGTGTGAGTGCAGAGAAAAAAATGCTGAATAACAATGTGAGTGCATATATGAATATGTGTGTATGAGCATGCCAAGTAATGTACCACATCCAATATATAAATGACTTTTAGCTCCTTTTTCATCTTTTTCTTGATGGTGGTCGTACTGGATGACTGACCCTGCAGCAGTTTCCGGAGATAAATACCCTTCCCCTGCCGCATTACAACAATGTAAATAACACGCATGAGTCCATGTGCAGTAGGAGTAATAAGTAGTGTAATAATTGCAGTAGCAGCCGGAGAAGTAGGAGGCGCAGTGCAAATGTTAATAGTCTCTCGTATATACATAAGGAGTAAATGTTTCTGAAGACGCGGAAGAAAAAGGAAAATAATGTAGGCTCAGATGTCAGGCAGACAGTTTGTTTTTTCCAGAGCTTACGGGCTTATTTTTCCTATTAATGTATGAAAGTGTTTCATACAACAACTTTTCTCTCTCGGGCTGTTCCTCCACCAAGGCTGACTTTTTTCCTTCTCACAAATTTGACGATGACTAGCATCAGCACCCATAGTATCACGAGTGGTTGGTTGTGTGTTCTTGGGGTAGTCGTTTTTATATACGTAAGCATCTACGTATAATAACATCACCCCAGATTTCCCCGTGCAGGAAAAAACTGGCTAGGTACGTATGGATGTACGGTTTTGTAGACGTGCTGTACAGAAAACAAGATGGTGGTGTAGTATGTGATGCGAAACTGATTGAAGTGAAAGTAAGAAGGAAAGCAGATGGCTGGGGGTAACGTGTTCAATAATGAGTTTCCTAAAAGCAATTTTGCGCCTTCAACTGCTACAACACGGCTACTACTTATTGCTCTCTCATTGCTGTTTCCGCTTGTTATCAAGACTCATATAGGCAAACAACTACAGTTACAGACAGCAAACTGGCTACCTTCACAAGCTGCCCTGCTGCGTATTTTTTCTGCTTCCTGTTTCCTTGTTTTTTAACCGGAGCATTGCCACAGTCTCTAATGTTGGCTAGGCGGCTGTTGCTGGCTCTAGGCCAGTTACACAGAAATGAGCTTTCCCAGTTTTCTATTACATCAACAAAATAGAATAACGTGTGAGATGTAACGTGTGTCCGCGGTTTAACAGCAACATCAGCAAAAAATGGCGAGACAGCAGCAGCGAAACGAGAGGTACAAATAAATACGGACATTTAATATATGGCAAAATGTAACATGAGTTATGAAACTTAAATTGGGATGTGTGGTAGCAGCAGGCTGGAAGCGGAGAAAAAAACGAGTAAAATCGTATTATGACTTTGGCTGATTGTTAAGTGAGGGAATAGGAAAGCGCCTTTAGCACATGTGCGAATGGTGACCAAAGCAATCATGATCGCCACCACTTATTTTTCTGCCGCTGGTGACTGACTGACGGCCAAAGCTAGTTGACATCTGATAACAGGACTGAATGTGGAAACGGAAATAAGACAGATAAGAAGTCAATAATTGGAAAGTTACTGGAGAACAAAGTGAAGAGAGAACATCATGTATTTTTTTGCTGGGGTGCTTAAATATGTTTTTATACCTATTTGATGGCCGTCACAAAAAATACTATAAAACCACAGAAAACCTGCCAAATTGGAGAAATCGACGAGCGTGCATGAATGTGTACGCCTACGCTGGAAACTTTTGAGGACATGTTATTTAAATAAAACGAGTTTCGTACGACCGAGCAATGAAAAAAGTAGAACCGATTGGATTGACTCTGGATAGGAGAAACTGCAAACTGTGACACAAGGATTATCGTGATGATGCCTGTCAAAGACAATCTTCCAGACGAGATTTTGTCAGCGCGAGTCTATCTCATCCCATCATTCAGGGTAGATTTTGGGGAGATTTATCTTTCCTTCAATCTTATCAATCTTTCATTGGATTATGTATATATTTTATCCCGCGACGACATCTCTGCCATGCACAATGTATGCCGAGTCAGGACTCCCATCTCAAGTTGGTGATGACGACGACAAAGATGATTATCGAATGGAATATATTTTTTGCAGGTTTTGATTTAAAATCCGTACACAGACACACACACACGCACACACATCTATAGTCAAGAGGCCCCCAATGAGGAAAAATGCCTGGTCTAGCACACCAGATGAATCCGCTGATTCCTTCCTCATTCGATAAATCCACGTATTATCATCATCCGCATCAAGAGAAAAGGTATAAATGCACAACGCTCGTTGTTCTTTGCTTATTTCACTTTCAAACTCCATGTAATCTGTCCTTAACTAACGAACTCAGAAAAAAACTATCAACTCAGTCTCGCTTTTTGATGCGCGTCTGTATGTATACATAAATACACCTATTATGCGCCCTCATTTTAGGTTGATTTTAGATCCAGCGATGGGTACGCTTTACGTGAGCATAACAAGATTTAAGACAGTGTTATACAAACGCCAAAGCAGCAGCATCGCATCGTCGTCATCATCATCATCATCTTCCTCCTCCCAACCCAACACGAGCATCAACATCAAATCATACAGAAAAGTCAGTGAGGAACAAATCCTCTAGCTCACGTTTATTGGATTTGAGCTCATTTGCTTTATCACGGAAGATGGCTGAATGAATCCTGAGATAGGGGATCCATCCATCCAGCCAACCAACAAATTTATCCAACCATCTATCCTCTGCACATCTTTTCCTGCTTTTGAAACAGTCGGAAATTATTATTCATCTCGACTAGAATCCAATCTTTCCTGGACCACGCTTTCTCTCTTTCTCTCTAGTTTCATCTTCTAATCATCAGCAGTAGCACACATCTCAATCACCCTCTCATCTTCTTTCTCCGTCGTCTTTTATCCAATAGCTCATCATATTATTTTCAAGCAACATAAAATATCCTTTTCTTAGCAATCAGTGGCAGTGGTTCTCCTTGCTGCACTTTTCCACTTATAAACAGATATTTTTGTAAAAACTTCACTTTTACTGTCTGTCTTTCTCCGTGACGTGTCTATATACTCCAACTCTCTGTATAATAATAAACCGGGCTTTGAAAAGCTGCCACTCCATTACAACAAGATCCTTTCTCTTAACTTTTAGAGCAACCCTCTTTTCTCAATCCACAAGCAACATTATATCCTATCTTGACGACCTACTACAACCACATTTTATTCACTTTGTCGTATTCCCCGGTGGGCTCAGGAATGAGACTAGAAATCGTTACGATGAGCCGACGACTGCTCACTGCTTTTCCTCACTTCAATCATCATTCTAAAATTTAACTTCCGTTTGATCCTCTCCATCTTTAAAAATTGTTGACAGTTCACCATTCAAGCAAACCGGAGAAAAGAGACGACAGAGAAGGAACGAGCAAAATGAAAGTTAAAAACCACAAAAGTAAAAACCCTCATTCAGCTGTCATCATTTTGTCAACTATCACTAACTTTCCCGAAAACAAGAAAGACAACAGTGATGATAGAGAAAGGAGAGACAACTACGAATTTTTGTCCCATTCTGTTACAATCTACAATGTTAGATAGAACGGGAAAAGTATACCTGTATAAATTACCCGTGAGTACATTCCTACACTTCTACTCCCCCCCCCCACACGTTATTCTCACCGCTGATAAGAAAACACCCACCACCTCCTTTAAACTTATATTAACGGACTCACATAAAAAGCTGAATAATAGACCTTGTCACACAAATATTTGAGTAAGTGTGCCCCCTCATGCGAAACTAACACTTTTTTGTGATGTGCATAGAAGTCCAGACACAGAGAAAAAATTAGACCTGTCATGACCTATTTCTATTTCTTTATTTCGCCCCGTCGCAAGCACCGCCATGGAATTATTAATACGTACAACTACCACTAGTAGGAGATGAAAAATCATAACTATTTCGTATAAATATATCACACATTTGCACAATATATCTCTCTGTATGAGCGAAAGCTCGTACGTCGTCGCGTTTTTGGGATGGTTTGTAGTGGAAGAGTAAAAGACAACTCATTTTTATCGTCCCTTTTTAACATCCATCTAGACAGGGAATGTTAAAGAAAAACGTAAAAACGACCTCAGTCGTTTTCTCTTGCTCTATTTTTGTATATTCCTTACATCGCACTCACTCTCGTCGTCGTCGTCGTCGTGAAGGAGGGAGAAAGGGAATGCTAGTGAGTTACTGCAAACTGCCAAACGACTTGATTGTGTAAGGCCAACAACGTCAAATGCTATATTGACTAGACCATGATCATTTCCTTAATTGACCTGGCTTCCCTTTCTCTCTAATGACCTTGCTTCGTGCAGGTCCATAGAAGCTCCATGCATGCATCCATCCATGCATACTTTTACCCGACCCTAACTTCATTTTATATCGTCATCACAAATTCTGCAGATACAATAGTTTTACAGGGATATATACATATGCAATAGTGCTTCTTTTAGTACCATTCCGCCAATATGGGAATGCTCTCTTTTTTTGCTCCTTTGTCATAATAAAGGCACATTACCAAAAACTGAACTAATCAAGCCCTCATATTTAAGGATTTTCCCTTTCACAGCCATTATTCTCATCTCATATTCCACCCATCTTCATTTGCAGTTGAACCGACACCATATCCGGACCATCCTACTAGGAGAGAAATTATAAAGAAAAACCCTACTCGTCTTCACCGTGTATACCACGTGAGCCCTCTCCTTTCCCCTATACAATACAGCAAACATATACACCATAAATATTACATATTCCACTTTCTCCACTATCAGCAACAANCATATATACCATAAATATTACATATTCCACTTTCTCCACTATCAGCAACAACAGCAGCAGTGTATAAGTATTCATGTTACACCACCATCACAATATATCGTACACTGCACAGAATGTGCGTCACTTTTTGTACATCATCATCATCACCGTATTCTTCGTGAGCAAAAAAGGAAAATGTGATGATGATGCCGAGGAACGAAAAGGGAAATAATAAACTTAAGCTACTACCCCATCTGCATACTTATACATGAATTCAAAATGTAAATGTTGTGCCACTAAAAAGTAAACTGATATAAAGGTTTATACCACAACTGTATAATGCATGCTATACGGTGTGTATATACACAACGCAACGTTTCCTCGTTAGCACAAAATGGTAAACAAGATTTTTTTGTTGTGTACTACTTATTTTATATTACCTCTATAAACAGATTATGTTCATACATATATGCATTTGTGTTATTACAATTGTGAGACCTCCTCAAGGTAAAAAGTAAACTGCTAATATGCTGTGTGCCACCACCACCACTACCGCTACCATCATCTGATCCACATGAGTGGGCAAACTTTCCTGCTTTAACCTGAGAAAACAAAATGGAGCAAAAAGAGACGACGGTGTTGTATGTGTGTGTGTGTGTGTGCTTCTGCTCGTGGACAAAGCTCAAAGTGGAGAGCCACCGTAATAAGTAGCAACGCCATAGAGAGGTGGTTGTTGCTGATACTGCTATATACGACTGCTGCTACTTTTACGGAACGAAATGAATGTGCCCGGGAAAGGGAGTGAGACAGGAAGAGTGAAAGTGCTAATTATCTTCTTTCACTCATTTGGGTAGACTTACACGCGCCAATCTTTAGAGAATACTCAACCCATTCAGTAAGTAAAGTGGCCATTAACATTTTGTTAATTCATGTTGCATCCTGTCTATTACACTTTTGCAAGAACTGAAAGATGATGCACTGCAAATGCTGCGTGCGTTGTACTACTTATATTTACAGTACTCTCAAAGTGAGTAGGGAGGTGGCTGTGAGTCACTTGTCAGAAAGAGAGAGAGAGAGTGTGTGTAGTAGGGAGAGAGGTCGAAAGAGAAATAAACGTGTGTGTAAAAGAGTGGTTGTGAAACGTGATGCGTAATTTTCTCCAACCACTGTTCACGTTCTCTCTCCCCATATCAGATGGAACAAATGAATTTAGAATGCCGAGTCATAATCATATTTGATCTTGTTCATTCCTTCAACTATTTTCACATTTGTCTTTCTTGCCCATATGCATAATACATAGAAGGGGAGAGAGAAAAAAGAGAAACTAGCTCTCTATCATGTCGTGCCTAGAGGCTATTTTCATTAGGATCCATAGCATGCAAGACCATTTCACGAGTTATCCTTTCTCACCGGAATGGGTAAGCCGTAGCCAAATATCATAACACAAACAGCTACTTGGTTCTGTTTTCTATTTTTTATTCGACAACGTAACTTGAAGATATCATCTCAAAAGAATTTTGCAACTCTAATGCGTAGATATTCTGTACACATACTGCTTTGATGTGATTATGGAAAAAAATGTTTTACAAAGTTTGATTCCGCCTTTGGTACACGTTTAATATTTTAGTTAAAATTTTGCAATGTTTTACAGTCTCCGCGCACAGCAATACCGGAGAGAGATAAAGAGAGAGCCAAATGCTACCAAGTGCCCAGATGAAAGATCTGTTATGGTAAAGAGAAGGAAAGGGGAAAAGTTGAAAGTGAAAATACAACTATGTGTAAAGGTCCCTCGTGTTTCGTTTTTATCATGATTGGTTTAAATGGCCTCCCTTGAAACCCGTCAAAACCGCTTCTGACCGTATCATTTTTAGGGTAGGGTTATGTTTCTGATATGTGGAGTTCACACTGGGAAAAAGTTCAATACAACCAGAGTTGGATGGAGCACAAACGCTTACGCTTACTCGTGGATGTACAAATTATACACAACCTTGAAGTTCCATTTATGTATGCATCTGACACGCCAAGTCACGGTAGACGGCTTACCTATAAAACAGAAAGAAAAAAAATATTATTTTAATTTTCATCATCTTTTCTAAAAGTTAGCATTTTATTTTATCTTTTATAGCGCAGCTCGGAATAAAAAAGCAGGGAAAACCATTTGCAAAAAGCCTATTAGGAATTTAAACAACGGAAATATCGTTCTTTACAGCAGAGGTCCAAGGTGGTGGAGCTGCCCAGCTTTTTTCCGCACGGCCAAGAATTACTACAAACGAATTTAGTATTATCATCATCTTGCGGATAAAAAACCGCAGTGCTTATCCCAAGGAATATCATTCTACAATCGGACATACAATCAATACATGACCTGAATGAGGAGTACATGCGGCCACGGAACTTCATTTTAAAAAGATGCGAGATACATTTCTCTTTCTCCATAAAACCCCATTTTTCTCCGATAGAGAAATTTAGCACACCGCAGGAAAAATTGCTTTTCTTCTATTCACCATTTGAATATAACCAACGTGCAGGCTCCCAATGCTGCACTCCATGTCTGGCTACACGAACCCCTATTACTTTACCCAAAGATTGTTTTGATCTTTTCTTCTGCCTTATTTATTCGCGCTTTGGTGGAAAACGTGGGAATCGAACTGACCTCTACCTCTCTACTGCTCCTAGCAAACCACTCAACCATGTACTTGAAGCAAAAAAGTAGATTACAAAGTGAGATCGCCAGCAGAATTCACAGTAGCACGCCTGGAATGGAAGGAAGCATGGAATAATAGACACTTTGTGTACTCCTACACAACTACCATCACCACTTGAAACTTTGAACATTGACGTTACCCCAATGTACATTCCTGCACATATACATAAACATAACTAAGACATGCGGATACTTGAGTATGTACTTATGTGTACACAGGGACATAATGTGCCATTCCCATCGGTCAGTGCACACACAAACACATTATTTGAAAATGGGGTTTAAAACATGTTGTGTTCAAACTTGTGTATTGTGAGTGTGTGTAAAAAGAATCGTTGCTCAATGGATCAATAAATTTCGATCCATTGTGTCCAGAAACGACGACGGGAGCAGCGAAAGCACTGAAACAGCGGCAGCAGGTCTCCCAGAAAGAAGACAACATTATATTTATCTTGTACTACATTTATTATTAAATGTACGTAAAACGTTCCTCTTTTTGCACCAGGTATTAACGCAGCCAAGAGATTTTCTCCTCTTGTACGTATTACTCCCATCAGCTTTACTACCCCCCAACAACTATATGCGAATACATATACTTCCATAAAAAATCTCTCGCGTCAGCATATAATAATGTAATGTGGTAGGAGGAAAAAAACTAGCAGATAGAGTAGTTAGGAAAAATACTTAGAGCGATGGTGACGGTATGGTAGAAAAATGGCATTTTTTCCCGGCCAGGGCGCCTTTACTTATGGGTTAGTAGGGAGAGAGACTAAGCTGCGAGAGAGAGAGAGAGAGAGAGAACTCCAAGCGAAAAAGCTCAAGCTGAGTGAATTGAAGAGAAAATGTAGGTTTCTTTCAAAACTACGGCTTCCGTTTCCTGCCCGATGTAAAAGTAAAGACGAAGTATGATAGTAGTAGTAGTAAAGGAGGGAGAGGGTTACATAGGAGTACTTCGGATAGAAAAATAGTGAGCAAAAATACAAGTTTTCGTCGAGCATCGCGATGGGATCCACATGAATCATCATTATTAATCTCTTTTACCATATATTGTATAGAGCATTAACTGTTCTTTTTTTCCTACCACTACTCCACCAACTTCATCACTTTTTTACCAACCGTTTCCCTCTCTCACGTCTCCCTAACTGTATGTTTTTGCCTCTTTTTTACACAACTTGCTCCCACAAATTATCTATAGCCATTTTATTAACATGGTTATCCCATCACATAACTCTCATTTTACAGGACTTTCACATCATCATTAACATAGTCATTTTCTCCGTTTTCTACAACTACTTCCTACCACAATTCGCTCACTCAGAAAGATGGGCAAAAAACGTTTTAACGACGCTCATGATAATGATGATGTTGATGCTGCTCACTCTCTACCCCTCTCCACACGGGCAAGAAAATTGCCAGAACCAGAAACCAAAATCCAGCGTGTGTGTGTCTGGTCGGCCAACCAAGCATGCATACTTTTACAGCTAACAAATAAGCTACATACACACATATATTAACACTAGGTATCCCGGGATAAATATATGCTATTATGGTACTGTATTGGGAATGAGACTAGAAAGACTGGCACGCTCATTTTTTCTTAAATTTCCAGTTAACCTGCACTCTCTCTCTCTCTTTCTCTTGCCTGTAGTAGCCAGCAGAACCCAATACTCTGTTCCTTTAGCCTTTTTACGGTTTACCCTTTCTCAAGAGAAACTGTGTGTGTGTGACTGCAAGCATGCTGATAATTGAACGATATCACTCTTCCTTTCTTCGCCGAATCCGTTTGCCTGCATGGGAAACGGGAGTCAACAGAGCACAACCAATCTACTATAATAATATGCCTTTTTACCTTACTACATTTTTAAATGCGGAGAGCGAGAGAGAGAGAGAAGGTGGTGGAAAAGCCCAGGTTCAACAATAGAAAAGATCTTCCATATACTTACTTAGGAAAATTGCTGCTGGTGAAGGAATAAAAGTGTTTTTCTCTTTCTATCCATATTCCGACTTCCTACTTTCTCCTCCCTTCTCTTCTACTCCACGAGAAAGAAAAGAAGGAAAAGGGGTAATCAAAGAGACTTAACTTACTCCCTCGTCATGTGCATTATCATACAAAGTAATACTACTCGCGCGCATGATGATGATATATAATGGGGCCCTTTTTCACTTCGATTTTTAGAGGTAAAAGACAGATAGATAGACGCGAGTATTATGAAAAAGTAATAGGGCTTCTCTCTAAAATGCAAGCAAGCATACAGCATCGTAGTGTGGAATATTCAGCAGCGGTTCGACTCTCTCTCTCCTCTCTCTCTCTCTCTCACTTATGCTACTTCCATTGTGCTCGATAAGTGAAAAGATATGCCACAAAATGTATGTGTGTGTGTGCAGGGATGTGTGATGGTACGAAAGAGAAGCCAATTTTTTTCATATATTCGTCTTTCAAGATGTTCCATTTACGAACACAGAAAATGGGAAAAAACTCCAAGTAAGCATGAAAGTATAAATTTCGAGTTTCTCTTTCATTTTCTGTTGAATCCGCTACTAGAACCAACGCTTTATACAAAAGGTGCTTAGATCATTTTCTATTCTAACACGACCAAAAACCATTCGACAGAAGCAGGCCACCGCTACCGCTGCTGGCAAAAAGAGACCGAGAGATGGAGAAAGAGAGGAATAAAAGGGAAGACATCTTACAAGAAGGTTACGATGAAAGTGGAAGAATTTGAGGTATGAGCCATTGTTGTAGTCACTCTGCATAGTCAAAAGCATTTCATCCATACCGCGCGCAACGTGTAAGAACTCTCATTCTTTATGTTCTATGCATGCGGTCCGGTACTACACATCGTGGCACATATAATGTACTTCAGAGCATACACACCACCCATCATTCTAATCCAAAGTGCCCCGTGTGTCTCGAACAACCTATATAGAACAAAACCTTCCAAATAAAGATGGGACAGGCCAATACCCTGACATGGTAGCCCCCTGAATTTATAAGCAAAACATGGTATTTCTCTATAGACATAATAAATTATACACGATGTTTTTAAAATGGAGTGGCGAGATCCTATTAGAAGAAAATCCAAATGATGCATGCACATTTATACGAAAAAATAAAAGGTTGAAGTGAACAGCAGTTTGAGCTTTATTCTTTTTTCAGGACTAATGATGAAAATGTTTCTAAAACCATTAGTGATACACGGAAGTGCCTACAAACGTAAGTAGCTGTACGAGGAATACCCAGGCTGGATGAGTTGAGTGAAAAACGTATCCCTATTATGGAGCAACTACACGAAAGAGCAAAATGTGATTCGATGAAATGATGCCTAAAGGCAACAGTGAATCTGTTAGTAGTGCATATGTGATTCATCAGTAGTCTTAAAATTGTATACTCGTACATAAAAATGTTGCTGCTGCATCAACGACAACAACAATAACAAAGGAAAAGATGGAATATCACTAGAGCAGTGGTGGTGGTGGTGGAGGAGGAGGAGATGCACGGAAGAAAAATGGTGTACCTTGTTCTTTTTTCAGAGGAGAGAGGAACGACGACATTTCCGCATTGTATCACATCTGCATCATTTCACTCTGTTGATTTGACTTTCAGTGAGAAGGTGTACAACAGAGAGCAAGGAAAGAAAGAAATGAGAAAAACGGAACAGAAGAAAGAAAAAAACGAAAGGAAAACATGAAAAAGTGGATTTTTTTACTGTTGCCTTTTTTATTTTATGGTTGTTAGTCCAACATACCCGGGTGCTTTACAGGGGTATACCCTCACCACACATCCTGCTGTAATATGTCTACCTATCTTTCCCTGTACAGGCAGGCAGCATTGTGGTACTAAAGGAAACATGAACCACATTCGTTCAAAGGGCATGAGTCACTATCACACGATGACTGGATAAAAAAATGGTGCCATCATTATTTCTCATACCACTTCAATGTTCTAGGTTGAAAATCTTTTACGTTTTTCTCTTGACTACCCTCATCATTCTTGGGTGCTTTATCATATAATGTGCTCCTATAAGGAGAAATTCACTTTTTCATTTCTATACATACAGCATTTCAGAGTATAACCGAAACTGTATATGCGTGTACATCCAAGAATATACACCCACAACAATACCCAATGTTGAAAAACCTCCAATATGTAATGTGCCATAGCATTTATGTAAAACGTATGCATTATTGTAGTTACTTTTACTTAGCTAATATTCATGAAAAGAAAGTACACGAGGACGACGACAACGAGGAAAAGTAGTAATATTACCATTAGCTTTGCACAAAAATAATAAAAACGAAAAAAGAAGAAAAAACTTTTTGGCACTCTTTAAATTGGTCTGATCCATTTGCATTTTTTCTTTTTCTCCTTCTCGCCCTCTTTCTTCCTCTTTCTCTCTCTCTCTCTCTCTTCTTCAACCTCACTTTCCACTTTTCTAAAAGTAGAAGCGCATATTTTTATGCACAAAAAAGTACAGAAAAAAAAGAAAATATATGTATGCATAGAGATGTGTGCATTTTTTATTTCTTTAGGCCCATTATTCGTCCTTTTCCTTTTTTATCTCAGTATCCTGCCATTACATGAAAATACTTAAGTACCCCTGAACACACATTATAGCAAGAATATAAATTTTTCCCAGTTAGTTCTCCTTCTACATAATATTTACGTACATTCTTATTTACGGGATAGGTATACTGTGTAGTGTCTATATCACTTTATAAAATCCACGGGAGAAGTGTAAATTGTGTGCGTGTGTAGTTGGAGTAGTTGCAGCAGCAGTTTTTACACATAATGTACGTACATACATGCATTACTCAATTTACACTTTTTTGTGTATATTATGCATGCAGTTTTTTTACAAAATGCTGGTACATCGTCGTCGTCATCATCGTTTTTGGTCGCATTTACAGAAGCTTTCTTCAACATTTCCTCCACTTTTGTACTTCCTCTTTTCTTGGCTTTACAAATGAGCTAAAAAGCAGCTAACAACTTGAGTACAAGCATTATTCTTTCTAACACACACAAATAGGTACATACGCTGACGCTGAAGCACCCTTGCATATACATATTATAAGCCAGCTTGCAATCCAAGTCTTACAAAGACAAAATTATACACACTAAAGAATCGCGTATAATATTTTTTGTCGCTTCTCGCTTTGTACTTTCAAACCCTCACTTTTTACAAAAAAAATTTACCTCCTATTTTTTGTAAACTGCTTGCAGAAAAGAACACAAGTAAGGAGAAAGCATCCTCCAGCAACTTTCATTTATTTATTCTCTCTTTCCCTTTCCAAATAGACGTAAGCACACTCCATACTTTGTACATCATCAAGATAGAAAAAAGTTGCTGTTTTCCACGACGGAACAAGGTAGCACTGATAGTGTGTAGCTTTCCATAATATTACGGTAAAGCGCATATATATAGTATCATCATCAGCTTTGAAGCTACTAAACTTCACATGGAAGCCGGAGAGCATCAGAAAAGGAATAACATTATCTTGCTCATCTCATCCCTCTCCAGCTCCGCTCCTCTTAAACATACATACTTGAAATTGTACAAGAAGAACATTAACTCTCTGGTAGAAAAAATGTTAAATTCAAACTCAGAAAAGAAATAACTTTTCCGAGAGATAGCAACAAAATACACACGGTTGAATGAAAAACTAGAGAAAAAGAAGAAAAAATGCTACTCTCTGCATTTATATTAAATACATTACCTTTCTCCGTACTTGTAACTACCCACACGTACTTATTCCCCGTATAAACGGGAAAAGAATGAAGGGAAAGACAAAAGCGGTAGCAAACTCTCAGTCTGCCACCAGTCTACCACGAAGCCCCAAACTGCAAGTTTTCGTGTAGAACGGTGGCTTCCTCGTATTAAAACCTGTTACTGTTACTAGTATTTTTTTTTACCAAAAACTATGCCGCTCACAAAAACTATCCGTTTAGTAATATATGCAACTTTCGCATTACATTGCTGATTCGATCTTGGCTTCACAATGGAAAGTTGTATACATAAACAGCACTGGGGGGATGTACGTTTATGTACATATATTCTGATCTGGCACTAATAACTGTGTGGACTGCTGCGGACGCAGTGACTACGAGCATCATCCAAATTCAGTTTTTGATTGGTTGTTGCTCCTTTCTCCTGTCCTTTTGTGGTGCGTCATGAGGAAATTCAAAAAAATACTTTTATAATCCGCCCAACACAGCAGCAGGCTTTTCGATTTTCTTGGAACATGTATCAAACAACCACCACATGGGGGTTTTATTCACTTGTTTCCATATTACACATTCGTCGGTACTATGTAAAATCGTTCCATGACACAAACACAAGGTGGATAATGTACAGAGAAGAGCATCTCTTGGTCTACACCGTAATCGAATTCAATACTTCCTACACTTTTTATTTCACTATTGACGACAACAAAAGCTAGATCGAATAATGATGAATATAGTTGCCAATCCCTACAAGCACATCATTCGTTCTATTTTCCATAGAAATGTATCTACGCCGAAAAATAGGTAACAAGTCGAGACGACGTTGGACGAGAGGAACGGCCGAATGTGTGGCTCTTTTTGGGAAAGTTTGTTGGCTCCGGGGAGAAATTCTAGTTGTACATTTATGCAAAGCATTTAAGCACAAATGTGACTTTTATCTCCTTCCGATAAACAGCATTCAAGGAGGGTTATGACCAAACAGGAAAAGGAAGAGTGAAAGAGGAAAAAAGGAATTCACATGAATTTAGGAAAAACACTTTTCTCCAATATGCTAATAGTCAGAATATTACGATTTTCATTTTTAGAAGCAAAAAGAGATCGGGGTTCCACATAGGCTTTGTTCATTCTAGCGGAAGAAACTCGCGACCGAACAAGGAAGGGGTGTATGCCAAATGCATGCTTCCGAGAATCGAGAATCTATCTTATTAAAGTAAGCCGACATTGTGTATGTGCCCTGGGTAAAAAATTCTACGAAAAAGAAGACGTTATTGAAAAGAGGATGGAGAGTTTTCCTATCGTACAGCCAAGGACAGTTAAAAAGGGACAAGGACTCTTCAATGCATGCACATTTTTCACCTCATTTTTCACGCCGGATTTCCACCAACTGGTAACATCACCACGATGGAAATTACACAGATAGAGGCTCATACGTTTGTAATACAAAGTGATACAGAAGGAACATTTGATATTTTGCATTTTCCTCCATTTATGAAATTTTCGGGGAACAGGTTATGTCTCTCAAGCTTCTAACATATCCCTTGTTCCTTTCCCCGTTATTATTGCATTGTACATTGTACTTTATGCTAAGTATATTCGTAGAAATGAAAATTGAAAAGGCAACACTTGCGTCAGCCAACATGTAACCATCCACTTGTAATTTAACATACACGTTTCACCAAAACGTTGACGTTATCAGCATATTCATTTATAAGCTAACGTGCTCGTGCTTTATCAGGGTAGCCTGTGTTGAAGCTGACTAATTGTGTCTGGGAACTTTTATCTCTCTCTCTCTCTCTTTTTCTCTTCCCTGCCATTTTTTACTTTTGTACGTGTTTGTTTGTTGATATTCTTACGCTATTTTTTTCTCTCCTAAAATCAACGTTCATAACTTAAAAAATAGTGTAGGATAAACGGTGGACGGTGAACTATCCCGTTTGGGCCCTTCCATGTTTGCCAATCTTAGCATAATAAATGGGCCTGTCAAAGCAGCACTTTTGCTGACTTTTCTTGCGCAACATCATAATAAACGTTGTCAAATTCAAAGCCAAAAAATAATACTTACACTGGGCTATATAAACAATCATTTCTTACGTATATACAGTCACGTCGTGTACTGCACACGTACACACATTGTATGTAGAACTGTTTTTTTCCTGGCGATTGTTCTTCCCCATCAAACTTTAAGTGGGTATACCTATAGTTGCTGATATCAGCGTATTTTCTTTGCAAACAAGTTCTTTCCCAGACACAATTTTACTTTTTCATCTGTGTCTCTATGTACACTGCACAGACAGTACAGAGCCAAGAAAAGATACTCCACCCGCACACACATACACCCATCCTGGTGCCAACTAGACAGAAGTTGTACACACCAAGAGTAACAATAACAACAACAAGAGGCAAATGTGAGCCGGATATGAATTTATAAGAGCTTGTTGTTGTTGTGTAGTGGTGGTGGTGGTGGTAACAGTCAGCTAAGTTGTGTTGTAGATGTTGTGAAGAAAAGTGAAAGGAGATTAACATATCACCAAAACAGGTTACAGCTAACTTACAGCCCAACAAATTTCCCCAAGTCTTTTGCTACCGTTTTGTCGCTGAGCTGCTGCTGCTAACTTGGTTGTTTGTCTGGTGTGGTAGTAGTGGAGAGGTGGTAGGGTTGGATGTCACCCGCCATTGCCACCATACACCGTGTCGTATATAATAATATTCTGCAGCAGTGAGTGCTTAACATGACTTCTCGGTATAAAAAAATATTATTAGGGTAAAGAAACAGTGGCAGCATCCAAGGGAAAAGAAGAGGCAGTTTATATGCTGAATAGAGCTTGCTTCATACTCCGCTTGTCGTAACTTACATGACTCTACGTCAGCAAAATTTTCTTCTATCTAATTGGTAATATTCTTTTTGCTTTCGCTTCATCCAACTTTTCTTACACACAAGTAGTAAGA
Source organism: Callyntrura sp. NNG-2020 (assembly GCA_027744055.1). Lineage (NCBI taxonomy): Eukaryota > Metazoa > Arthropoda > Collembola > Entomobryomorpha > Paronellidae > Callyntrura > Callyntrura sp. NNG-2020. The sequence goes on from JAHZNE010005424.1 coordinate 46,656, forward strand.
GTTTGAGGGAGAGGGGGAAGAAAAGAAAGAGAGAAGTGTGAGAGAGAGAGGGAGAGTAACAACTACTTACAAACTAAATATGAGAAAAGCAGGAAGAAGTGTAGTGTGGCAGTAATAACTAAGTAGATTTAGTCTTCCTTTCTAACAGATCCTACTTAAAAAGTAGCAGTGAATAAAGTAGGAAAAAACTCTAAATAACTGAAGACAGTACAAAGTCTTAAATTAAGCTAATTTTACTACTACTTCTGCTACGACTACTCCTTTGCCGCTCTGCTATACAATCCAAAGTTGGGAAATTTTATTTCCAATAAGAATACACACACCAACACTGTAGAGTGGGTAGTGGGGGACCTCGACTTGAAAAGTTGAAAGAGATTTGAAAAGTGTATGTGTATTTATAATATGTGTGTAATATTCACTATCGTAAATTTATATCTAGGCATTATGGCTATGTATGTAGGGAAAGGGACAAGAAAAATTTTACACCACACACGTTCGCGTTTACATTATTACCGCAGGACAAGGCAACAGTATATTACTATTATCATTATTATTACTATATTTATAATAAAAGTTCATATAGAGCTTAAAATTTTTCTCCTTTTTTCCACTTCTCTGACTACTAACAAACGGCCATACATTTTTCTGAGATGTTAAACATAAATATACCAGTTATCCAAATTTTACCCTTTCACTCTCTTTCACTTTCTCTCTCTCTCTCTCTCTCGTTGGGTAGCTGGTGACAAAAGGTAAATCAAAATCCCGCAAAGATGGAGAAATGAAGGCGGAGCAGAGCGACTGGGTTTTCTTCAAAAAGTTGCCAACATCAGCACAACGTGTATCTACATAGACTCTTTTTACTTTCTTCTCTTCTTTCCATCTGTGAACCATATACCCCTTTTCCTCAGCTTCTTCTTGGTCTTATTTTCACTTGCTAGATTTCTTCGTTCCTTGTTACTTTCTTCTCTTTCTCCCTGTCCAATCTCCTTCTTTCACTCCATACATCTACCGGTCCATTTAGTAGAGCTATTCCCTTTTGGCAAACCGCAGCAAAAACCCATTCAACATAACAAAAGGGACAGAAAAAAGAAAGACCAGAAAATGTACTAAAAATTCCAAAAGCAAAGCCAAAACTAATTCTATCCAGAGAGAGACACGAAGAGAGAAAAGAGAGAGAGAGAAATGTGAGGCACACACACATACACTAACAATCTCACAAGGAAGGAGCCATTACAGCAAACAGTCATTCTTACTCAACACACTCGTCCTATACAAGACATGTAAACGCCACAGGCTCAATGAAAAATGTATGAAAGCTTGCGTATCTGTACACATTGCATGCCCGTTTTAACAACATTTCTATCTTCTTTAAAAAAAATAATATGCGTTGTTCTTCTACATATGCACATATTGCAACCCAGAGAGAGAGAGTAGTGTTTGTGAGTATGAGAGTTAGAGAGACAGTAAACACCAGTCATCTTTTTTCATTCAGACTCAGCCATACCGAAAAATGGTGTCTCCATTTTTTTCTTTCGTATTTCTTTCGCTTGCATTTTTTGGCTAGTTTACCTCAACTGGTTACCAATTTTTTGAAAGAAAAAAATCTAACAAACTCGGCAAAGACTTGTGTACATCCAGTCATTTTCATACCTTTCTCTGAATGTTTCCTGAGCACGACTGCATTAGCCAAAAACGTTGCTTGCTTGCACATATATATTTATAACGAACGTGTTTTGAATACTGGTGAGGGACTTTGTCAAAAATGAATGAAAACTGGAGAGCACACAGCACATTCGACTGAACTGAGAGAAACACCTACATCATTGATAAGTAAAAGGATAAATGTATACACAACGGCATACACACACACACTTCCATACACAAGCTTTCATACAAGGATAAAATGTTGATGTTATTTTTATGCCTGTCGACGAGATCAATGGTGTTCGGAGAAATGAAAGGTACCAGTCTGGCGCTAGAACGTCGTTGTCATTTCAATACTTTTTGCCAACTAGAGCATATAATATGTATGTATAGTTTAAAGGCGTTTTTTCTATTACATTTTTGTGTCGTGGCGAGTGGCAAAAGGGAGGAAAAAACGAACATTATTTCGCGTCGGAGAAAAAATAAAGTGAGTGAAAGAGTGGTCGTAGGAGATATTCTTCTTTTTTTCAGTGATATCAATGAGCGAAACACACTGTATTGTGTATACGTCTTTTGGAGAAAAATGGGGACAGAAAAAGTCGGCTTGATTGTCGTTTTGTCTTTTCATTTTGCAGACAAGCCATTTCTATTCACTTAACAATGGGCATTTAGGGAATTCAAAACAGGCACATCACATCGCATATGAATGTCTATGCTTATCATACAATATGCGAATGTTGTTGGAAGTATAATATATAACGCGGGCATAATCGGACGCTTTTTTTACAGACAGAGTGGCAATAACACAAAATACACATGGTAGGTAAAAGTGAGGGATAGACACAGCAGGACCAAAACGCCAAACACCGTTGTGTTGGTTTGGAACTTGACGACAACGACTTCATGACAATCTCTGTATCGCTCTGTTAAAAAAATAGCAAGTGGAGAGATGGGAGGGTAAACTATGCTTTGTGTGGATGTTCTATTATTTTGTAATGTGTTCAAGAGAGAGAATAGGTGCGGGAGAGAAGGACTATTTTTCTGGCTCTGAGATTAAAAAACGGCATGACTTGTCTGTACACTCGTCTTCGACATCCGCCCACTTGAGAAACATAAATGACAGGAGTTGCGATGTTGGACGGAGAGAGAATTGAGCGTTACGTATGTCCATATACAAACGTACAACAACACGAGGAGCAACACAAGTGGAAATAATATGAACTAGTGATGGTGGGAGTAGCTGTAGTGGTGATGATGAAAGATATAACAAACGACAGAAATTGGGCTGCAACTTTGGTTAGAAAAAAGAGAAGAAGAGAATTTTTTGAAGAGCTGTTGAAAGAAGAGGACTTCACAAATACGTGGGAAAAGAGGCTTCATTCAAGTTATACGTGTGCTCTCCCTCATTTTTACGTAATATTTCGGATTATTATTATTAGAAGTTTTGTACTTTACGGCATTACATACAACACCAGCATATGATACCAAGATAAACATTATAGTTCTTGCCATACCACCGGGAAAGCTGAACGAAAAAATACATACATCGAGGAGCCTCCCCGTTGGTGTAGTACACTCATTTGTATGAAAGCTTGGTTGTCACTTTTTTCTAAAATCCCATAAAAAATTGTGTAATAACAAGAAACACGATATATATAAGATCTCCATCGTTTGTTGGAGAGTGAAACCCTGTATTCTGAATCGTACTGTGATAAGTACTGGAAGTATGTTGGTAACTTGCAATAGCTGTTTTGCTTTAAATTGGCATGTGCAGTACAGAATACGTATTTTGTGCATGTCCTCCAGCTTGCTCGTTTTCGTATTGAAAGCTCTGACGAAGAAGGTTCATAAAAGCTTATAGACTTGCCGACTTACATTACATTACACCCGACACGACACAACATTATATGTTGTAGATGCTAGTAAACTGTTTCAGGTGTATGACATAGACTACTTGATAAAATTCTTCCTAATGATGAAAGACTTGGTAGTACACGCCCAACAAATTCCACTTGTTTGCCACGGCAGTGTGGAAATGTTTGAAACCCCGAGAAAATGCAACATTCTCATTGCTAAGCCTCTTCAATTATTTAAGTCTTCGCCTTCACCACTCGTTTCTACCACATGACAACAAGACAAGCGTTTTTATAACAAATGGCACATCATTACAGGTATCGGTATGTAGCATCATACACATATGAAAGGAACTGGGTAACAAAGTAAAATGCTTATAAAGAAAACAGCACCAAACAGCAGGAAAGGGACGAAGAAAGAATGCAAAGGTATCCATCCAGACATGTGTAACGTATTCCTTTGGAATTCTCCTAAAGTAACAAAGTAGACTAAACGAACAAAATCGCAGGACAAAGTCATTCCAGCATTTGCTGGGGCATAAAGTGGTGGTGGGAAGGCTGAGGAGTGAGGAGATGATCATTTTTGTGGGTGAGAGCCTCCCCAGCAAAATGTGCTGAATAAACAGGAATACTTGGTACTCCAACGGCAGCTACGTACGAAGCAAGACATGTATTGTGTATAGATTGCATTTACTCCTTCAAAATTCCAACAAAATACAATGTATTATCTTATGTCGGTGTGTATGTATATGTACCCATATTCCGCAACATATAATCCAGTTGGTTCCTCGTAAATCGGGTAACAACAAAGTCGTGGTGTGGTGATGTACTAGTAGCAGTAGTGTATATACTAGCTGCGGTACTACTCTGGATATGAGTATTCTCCAAGTCCCCTTCTCCTTGTCTGTGTACTGGATCATTAAGCCAAATCATAGAGTGCGCCAACACACAACTCTTCTCAAGTGGAGACACACAATTCATAATTATTCCAGTCACAAGTCTACAAATTCTCTACACTTCCTTTCCTCCCACCAAACCAGTGTTACTCTCGGTCTCATTCAGTTCGTCTTTTCCCTTTTTCTCTTCTCCTCTTCAACGTTGTCATATACTGAAGAGGTTTGTTCACTCTGCAGCAATACTCCTCATCATCAATGCCACCACGCTTTTCCCCCTTTTTCTTCCGCACATCGTCATCATCAACCGTACCGCCGCGCCACTACAGCGTTTCTTTCCACAAGCATAAACTAACGGTAAAATTCCGTTAGCACGTTTGGTCATATCATTATGAGCTCAACGAAAACATGTATTATGCATGCCCGCATATTAAATGTGATTTACTTTGGTGGCTAGAATGTAATATATAAAATATAACGTGTCTTATAAGCAAGTTACATGTTCACCCACACCAGCAGCAGTTAAGTACTTATATCCGCATGCTTTGTGCGTTTTTCATAGAGTTTCTTGGTTTTTTACGACCAGCCTTCCCCGTTATTTGCTCTTCTATCAGGAGTCAGGTCAAGCTTTTTGTGAGAGTCATTAATCAACCATGCCTGTACATTGAGAGTAATAATTTCTGCCGGTACTAATCACAAATCTAATTAGGCAAAGCGATATGAGTTATAGATATAAATATACATATATAAGGAGGGCTTGTGTTAAAGCTGTACGTGTATTTAGCGCCGAAATATAGCATATCCGTACCTACGCAGGAGAATGAGTGCCTTTCACTGTGTCATTCTGTTACAGGGGACACCAGGCTCGCAACTTTGTTATTTTTTGCTGTGTCATGCCTTTGGCTGTTTCACCGACTTACGTCGTGTCCCATGCCAAACTCTGATTTTCCGTTTTAGCAGAAGTAATGTAGCAAATGGAAAAAGCAAAAAGCTGCCTCGCCCCAGACTAAAGAGCGAAGTGAAAACCGAGAAAGAGATAAAAACGGATGTAGTTGGAGGCGTCTTAGGAAATAATTTTGGTAACATTAATTTTCATCCTTGCAAATGCACTGTTTTTTCCTCCATTTCATTACGATACGATGCACGGTTACTCATTGGGTATATAAGCTGTGCTGTATATTACTAATGAAATATATGACATGTTATATAAGATGCATGTATTTCAGTTTGTGAGTACATGTTTTTCTCACATTAATAATGCACTGGGTGCCGCGGCGGTACTAACGACTTCTGCTTCATTTGCTCCCTCCATTTCCACTCAATTCCTGTTCGAAGGATTATGCAAGTTTGTTATTTACTTTTGCTGACATTTACCAATCTTATCTCAACACTAATGGAGTCGTGAATGCTTATTTCCTGGATGAAAGCCCCAGTGTAATTTATTCATTTATTACCTAAAATATGCATTAGCTGAAAAGTACGCACACAACGTGACGTGTTTAGGCACATAGAGTCGTCATTATTGCTATCATCATCGTCACTGTAGGGCGACTATTTGACTTACTAAAAGCGAAAATGGACAGGAAATAGAATTTCGAGGGGAGCTTGCGTAAAAGTGGATATTTCCCATTTATTCTCGGACCCTCTGACAACGACCTGTTATCCTTCATATTACACCTCTACTTTTAAGTGAATTGCATTTTGCCAATTTGATAGATAATTTCCAGTTTCCTCCAACACTTTGTCAGGGGGAAGTGAACTTCACATTTCAGGGTACGTAATGGCACCGCCGATCTGGCATTTTCTGGCAAAAAACGTAAAAACACAAAATAATGCAAACGTCGCCCTTTAATATTTTCAGTCAATAATATTGTGAAATCATCCTGACATTTTAATATTTTTATGCAGCAAATGCGCAAGATATGCTGCATCATGGAAATTTTACACAATGTGTCTCAGTATACACGCTCTTGACAATAAGAAACGTATCTCCTTCCTTCATCTTTTATTCTTTTGCTTTCCATGGCTCTCTTTATACACGCCCGTTTCGACAATGTGTATAATATTATGAAGTAGTCGCGGCACCACGAAAACAAGAGAGTCTCCTACAAAACTCACACACGGATCGTATAATAATACACTATATAACAGCAATGGGATGATTTTTATTAGCACCGGAACAGCATGCTCATACAACTATTCTGCTTTTGAGAAGTTCACTTCCGACATTCTAAATTGCCATCAAAAACACAACCTCTGAGTACTTCTTGCAACATTACTACATGCATGTTTAGACTTGTATTGTGATACACACATGCAATACACAGATATAAATAGCAACCCGAGCTTTTATATTATTTTACTGCCAGAAAACGCAGGGGCTTACTCGTGGCATAAAGCGCACATAGACAATATAAATACATGTACAAGTGGTAATAATAATACGCGACCGCTCTCCTCCTTCCGCCTTACTCTCTCTCTCTCCCTCTCCCTCCTCTCTCTTCAGCATCACCAACGTCGCCACTTTTTATACTCTATAACCTTTATTCTCTTTCTTTACTTTTGAGTCTCTTCAATAAAATGAGACGTACAGAGAAGCAAGCGGAGGCTTCATCAGAACATCGGCCTTTAATATATGTCAGATACTGTAGACAACTGCTGCTGCCATGCCACACACCAGTACCACCACCACGACTCACTTCTTCTTGTTCAATATAACATGACTGAAAACTGGGAATACTCTGTGAGTGTGTGTTGCTACAACTGTTCAGAATTAAGAAGAAGCGTACAACGTACATTTTTTTAGATATTGGGCATTGGGGAAAAGCCCCATGAAGGGCCATACCAAATGGGCGTACAGGGACTCACTTTTACTACAGTCACTTTTCTTTCTCTCACTTTCACTCTCCAAAGGGAACAAATGACCGTATAGTTCTCACAGTCAGCATCCTATTACGATCAACGGGCATGTTGGAGAAACGACGACAGAAGAGTGAAAAGTGTAATGTATATCGAAAATTATACGAGTTGTCTCCCTATGTCTATCTACAAGGTTTTCGATCTGTTTTGGTTGGTGGAAGGGAGAAATGAGAAATGTATATAGGCACATATATGCTGTATTTAACACAAAAAAGATGAGCAGAAACAGCAATGCTACGTGAAATTCAGAAAATCTTCCTACTCGATGCATTTTGCCACTTCTTTTGGACAAGTATTGTTGTATTAGTGGAAACGAAGTAGTACACGCTCTCCGCTGATAACTCTGTTACACGTAGTTTTACTTTCCTCAAGTAACATTTTACTAGGTACAACTGTGGATGCAGCAGTAAAGTTGCCTTCATGACAACTTTGCTCCCCTCCCCACATTATATAACCCAACGTCCTCAAGAAAAACCACACTCTTTTCTCCTCCGCCCTTATTTTAAACCCTAGATACTGCACTAGATACAGACATATAGCCTATACATATAAAAGTCATCGTGTCTTAATATATTATTACTATTATTATTATTATTAACCGCTTTCTACCCAGAGGAAGGACGAATTGTACCAGTATTCATAATCAAAAACGTGACGTTCGTCTCCTGCAAGTCAAAAAGAGTAGAGGAGACTGTGTCTGTTTTGGGAGTCAGCAGGTCTACTCGCCTGCCTGGTTTTCGGAGAATCAAGAGTAAAAAGATAAATGCAAAGTTGTGTGTGCGGGGGGATTGCAAAAGTTGAGTTGCGGTTAACGGGTTGTCTCTCTCCCAAAACTAATGTGTCTCTCTACGCTGGCAACTGCAGATACAAAATGTGCATTCATTTCGTTCATCATCCCATCCGTATTTCTCCCTTTCATTTTATCATGTAGGTATAACTGGCAATCCTCTTGTTCCAATAGATTAGCGTTTTGTACTAATAATAATCAACAGAATATGCCAAACATAAATTCCAATTCATTTGAGAAACATAACATTTATCCTTGTGCAAACACAAAAGAAAAGTGGAGAGCAAGTGTGTGTCTGTTTATGTGTTTTGTATTGTGTTGGATGTTTATGTGTGTGTCTATGCTACTACACATGTAAGTCCCTCTGTTCTAGCCTGATTTACACCCATGAAAGCTCAGTAGGGAAACGGGAATGTTATTCATTACTTTTATAGGAAGCGACTCGCTTTGAATTTAAATCTTGCTATTCAATGCCTCTCAATTCCAATCCTTTCTCCTTTTGGCGTTCTTGTCTTCCCAGGCACACTTAAGTGAACGGCGCGCGGTGAAGAGGGAGGCGTTAAAAAACTCCGAGGACGATAATGTTATTGCCGTCGTTGTTGTTCCGTCGTATTTGTTTTCTCCTTTTATACCTGTTTTTGTTTCACGTAGGTCTCTCCTATTGTTTACCGACAAACTATAAAAATAGTCAACAATTATTGCCGTCGTAGATCACACAGGAAACATTTCCTTTGATCCAAGACTTCTAATAACTATTAATATAGGTAATTAGCTGGTACATACCTTATTATTAGTATACTCAAAGGCCCGTAAAATGTAGGCAAGCACAAACGGTACGAACGCCATTAGGCAGCTTTGTAATTTCCCTTTAAATATTATAACTACAGGCGCAAAACACGCATTTAAAATAAAATTCCAGATGAAAAAGCTGCTTTTGCCTAACGACGCACAGGTGGACGGTTTGCCGGCGGTGGTATATACATGTATGTTTATAAATATATTAACCTCTGTATGTACTCATGACAAGTGTAGAGATCTCCCCCTCACGCTTGTGCCTTGCAACATTTTTTTTGTGTTCGCCCAATTACTTTTTTATTTCATTTCCCTTATTCGCCTACAAACTAACATTAAAACCAAGAGTGCCGGGGCGAGGGCATTGAATGTGTGTGTGACTACAAGATATTTAGGTAGTTATATGGTTGAGAACATTACTTAATCTTTCATCTGCATAAATACCTCTCTTTCTCTCCCTCTCTCGCTCCCTTTTATTTTGTTGTGTTGTCCTTGTCTGATACAATCTCCTTTGTATTTCTGAGAGAAAAGTTGCGTGTTTGATCAAAAAGGCTTTCGTTTATCCTCTCGCATATCAATGATTAAAATCATTCACGCCATGCCAGGCGGTTGGGCATAAACAAATGTGATATTTTCCAAAACAGTCTGCCCAAGCAGCAGGGTTAGACACGCTGTCAGCAACGAGCAGGTAAAATGTTGCACATGCCAGGGGGAACAAGTCGTCTCTTTATGTTTTCCTAACTTTCAAATGGTATTTGCTGCCACCAACATCACCAGTAGTACCCTGTTTCTGCCACCATCAGCATCACCGCTGCTATCATTTCTAGAATATCAATGTATATACTTTGTACATTTTGCTACCTCAAACCATATCGTTCCATAGGCGGCTAATCACTTACACTATCAACGACAGAAACATATACATTAGCTATAAAATATTTTATACGACTAAATACCATATTCGTTCTGCGATCAAACTCCTTGCATTATGATAACCTTCATTCGGCCGTTACCCCCTTTATAATTTCTTGCCTAGGGTCACAAAATATCAAGTAACACCAACTGAATTGGTAATAACATCAACCAGTCTTAACATTATTGCCTACTCTTCTTCCTTTCTCTCTCTCCCTCCCTGTATTTGCCAACTGGAATTCCGGAGCAGAAAGACGGACTGTTTACTCTCTATGTGGTCAAAGTTTATTTCTCAGAACCCAAATATCAACAACTCTTTCCATCGTCAACACGTAAAAATTTGCTTCTCTGCATCAGTTAGCTACTACCACAATTGCGTCTCTTTCCTTGTCTTCTTCTCAGTATCAGACCTTTCAAATTTCTTTTGATATATTATTGTATTTATTGCACTAAGAGTCCATTCTTTGTAAAAAAAAAATAATAATCCCTGCCACATCATATAGTACTCGGCCTTTCCCTCTCTTTTGGGGCTAGATAGATGGTAGGTGTGTAGTTACTATAGGTTTGAGTGCATGTGCAGGAAGAAATCATAAAAACAACCAATGTTTTCACAAGGAAATGAAGGAACACGGCTATTAAATGTTTTCGAACAGACTGACTTTGATATATGGACGGATCATGTTAATCAATAAAGGCAAGGTGTAAGGGTGCTACTGTAATAAAATAGTATGTGCTTCCCTTTTCCACGAACGGGAAACCAAACTCAAAGAAAGAAGAAAAAACCGAAAATGCAGAGGGGAAATACGGAGAATGCATGCATGAGTGAGAGAGTTTCTCACTATCTGGTTGACTGCCGTATACATACATAAATACATACATATACACGTATATATACAATGCACACACACATATATATATTATACGCATTATACCAACATAGCTTTGCAACGGTGTAGTGTGAACACCAAAGTTGCTAGCATTATGAACGTGTCGGCCGACTGGGAAAGGTAGGAAAACGAAAAGGGAAAGAGCAAAAGGGGAGAAATGAAGGACTAATAAGAAGCGACTTGCAGTACACAATCTTCTATTTGTGTGTGTACTGCATTAACTTTATGCTCTCCGCATTTTCTCTTCTTTTTTTTACTTTTTTCCTCCGTTTTTTCTAACTTTCAACAAAAACACATTTGTACAAACAAACATTTGTATACCTACACACAGCACAAATATTATACAGATATTGTACAAGATTACTACAAACTATTAGTCTATGTACCTATTATGCATTTATCGAAGCATGGCCTTTTACAGCAAAAATCTTTTACCTAATAATAATAATAACAGTAATGGCTTTTTGTTTGCGTTTGTTGCATCTAGCTTTATTATTACGGGAGTAGTATTTTTTTGTATTTCGTCGTGTCGTGCTGCATAGGCATTATACAAGTACCTGTATGAAACATTTTCTCTTCGCGGAATAGACCAGAGCTGTTTTGTCGTCTATCGGAGACTGCCACCTTTCATCCATGAACTCCTACTCTACTTCACCAAACCAAAAAAACCAATTTCATTCCAGCAGATAGCAAAAACTTTTCTCGTTTTTCTAGTTTGTGCATTGTTGACTCTTTATGTTCGACTCGGCGCGGGAGTGTTTTAGGTACGTTGGGTACAAAGGCCTCGATACGCACATATACAAAAATAAGCTGAGATTCTAATTTTGCATAAAACCTTGAACATCTTCAGAACGACTCAATGAACAACGAGAGCAGCCGTCGTACGGTACGAATATTTGCTGATGATATACTCCGGTGACTTTGAGCTTCTGCTCGGTATTGAGTGAATGATTTTTTCCCTTCTTTTCTCCACTTTCGCTGCTGGGCGTTCCACTGCCAGTACCAGTGGTGCATGTGCAACATAATTCGTTTATTCACTCACGACAAACCATTTTCCTTTTTTTCTGTTGTTGTGTATTATAGCGTGTATATTATATGTACCTTGTACATGCCTACGTGACATTATCCCCACTTTTTACTTATAATAACAATATATTATGGCATGTGTATGCCTTTAAGCAATTTTGAATATCTCGGCTCGGCTCCTTCCATTCATTTCATATTGGAGCTGCTGCTGTTACCACTACTACTATGACTGTTCATTCCTATTTACTGACTGGAAGTCGTTGCTACTGACACATGCCATTGCGTGTGAAATTCTTATCAAAGAGACCGACTCAAAGGGAGAGAAAAAATACGACGCAGATACAGTTGATTATATCCCTACAAGGTTCGTAGTACCCATTTAACTATGACTGCTGCTGACTGTGAACGAACTCGTTTGCAAGGGAAATTTTCCAACCTACAGCCCCTTGCAAGAGCAAAGGAGAAGGAGAAGTGCAGCGGAAAAGGTTACGCACACACGATAAGATACAACATACCTACCTGTCTTTCCTAACAACGCAACGGTACATATTTATGTTTAGGTTCATTGTCATTGATGGCTAGAAAATGTTTTATCATCCTCTTCAATAATGATGTACAACCTTTCTACTCAACGTAAGGCCGGGAAAGTAAGCAATATCGTACTATATGTACAGTTGTAAACGCATTTGGAGAAAAAACGGAGGCATCTTTATTTTATCAATTCTTGTTTGAACGCAGCGATGATAGCAGGTTTCTGTTTCCGGTGAATCTGCCTGACAGCTGCGCGCAGGAATCTATTCTATTCTTAATCTGTATAAGTATGTGAAACACAAGTACGAATACGGTTTGTGGGTAGATGTGTTAGGAGAAAGTGTATTGCCTGTCAAAACGTGTCTGTGTACTCTCTTCTATCAACAAAAATGCATATATCTATTAGTACAAGACCGGGTACCAGGATATTGAGTGGGTTGAGTGAAAATGGCACGGCACTGCTGCTAGTTTTTTGTCTGCGATATATTTTGGTCTTGCTGCTGCTGGTAAGGAATGGGTTGTCTGTGTCTGTGTGTGTTTTTCTTTGTAAGTAAATTCAATGTTCTGCTCTGATACTAACTATACGTTATTGTGACCGCGCGGCACTACCACTCTCCTTATTACTACCGCTATTTCTACAAAAGCAAACAGGCAGGAAGAGAGAGAGAGAGAGAGAGAGGGGCCTATTACTATAATGACATCGCACAAAGAAGTCCATTTGCTATTAATTGATGATGATGAAAACCGATACGGCAACATCCATTAACAAGTATGGCACGTAATGTACGAGGCTTCATTCTGAGGTTGGCAGCACAGTGTGTTCTGACACCCAGCGGAATATTTCAATATTTCATGGGGTATATGTTGATAGAAGGACGTGTAACTTGCAAGTAAAAAAGAGCAGCTAGCCAACATAACACCAGACCAGAGTCGGCCAACATACACACACACCACCACTACCAACAACAACATCATCATCGATGTTGTAATAAGCTTGTAAAACTTCCATGTACGTACGCGGACCTATCTATAGGTACGCTTTCTCGTTTATCCTTCAACCCTCTTTACAACTCTCTCCCTCCAGCTCCGCTACCGATTCGGCTACTAATGTGAGAATAACACACAACCATGAAAATTGCGATCATAATCATGAATCATGAAATGGAACTATATCTTATTAAAAGAGTCTTGGTTCGAGAGAGGGAGAGAGCGGAAAGAAGAGAGAGAGACTTCATGGATTTTATATTTCATACCCGCGTTCGTCCTTAAACCTTTGTGTGCTTGTACATATCACGAACGAGCAGCACTTCAACATATTACTAACTTGATGTGATGATCACGGACACTTTTGCGCGACCTATACCATACCATCTCGATGTATACTGGAAGCCCCGACCAAACAGAAAGCCTATAGATAGAACTAGATGAAAACCAAATATTATTGATAGCTGCTTTTGCTTGAAGGCAGTGCGGAGACACAAAATACAATAACATTTCAATACGCCCACAATGATGGCATTATATCAATGGTGAAAGCATGTGTATGCGAGAGAGAGAGAGAGAAAGAGAGGCAGAAAAGGGAAAAGAGAAAAATGGCAGTGCGTTTCCGCTTCCCGTCGTCGCAACGTTGGAGTAATAAAAAACAAAAGACTGTCATACCCCATGTAAGTACATTGAACAAAAACATGGGTAGGAAAGTGGCATGAACAAAAATACTTTTTACAACAATCTAGTAAAAAGCAAAAAAAAACCGAATTGTTTTGTTTGTTGCTGAGTTTTCAATTTTCGCTACTTCTTTTAAGAAAACAGCAATCCATATATATATATAAATGAAGGAAAGGTATAAGGCATAATATAATATCACCCACCAGCGTTAGAAAAAAAGAAAGATATATATCTCGGCAAATAACAATCGTAATAACAACGTATGAGTGTGATTATAACGCTTTTCTCCAGATAAATAACCGTGTGTGAGATACGAGTTCCTCCATAATAATAGGTACGTTTGTCGACCATAAGTGAAAAAGTTTCCTTGATCTTAGGAATGTAACCCGTTGCGAAACTATGTGCTATGACCATGGCCTGGAAAGTTCGCAGTGAGCCAGGGGTATGCAGAAAATTCGCCACTGAAAATTTATAGCACTGCTTGGCCAGTCCAAGGAGCAGCTGGGTACGTTGTACACACACTGTTATTAATATTGTAAACGGTATAAGAGAATAAATACGAGGACAAAGCGGGTATTATTTGATGCAATAACTCAAGGAGGTTCCACCTTCTCTGGATAACTACCCATACAACTAGGCTAGTAATATCACCGGCGGTCGTGCAAGTGGGTGGATCCTTTCCTAAAGAAATGCTAATTGCTTCTTTATAAAGGGTTCTTAGTACTACACAAATGTGTTCCTACTCCCAGGACGCTTTGTGAGAGTCCTGACATGAGTGTACCTACGAAAAAGGAGGACTTCTTAGATGTTCTTTGTATAACCTTTTGATATCCAAGACTGGTCAAATTGTACAGGTTGTTTCCGAGTAAAGGGGCTTTCTGACACGGCACCTTCTAAACTAGCTACATGCATGCATCCAGAAATTTCATAACTGTTAAAACACAAGTACCTAGGAACTAAAAAAGTAAAGGCAGACGACGCACCTTGTTTGCCATATAAGTACAAAAAAGAATGTATAAATTTTATACATTCCCTGGTCAGTGTACGTATACAATGAAAACAGAGTCAATTAAATTATATGCAGTATACTTTCGCGTCAGGCGAAAGAGCGAGAACTCCTTTCCAATGAATTTGATGATTATGATAGGTTTCTATACATGTATACATGCAGCCAGGAAAGTTTTTTTATACACCATGTTGACTTCATATGTATGTTTGCTTTCATACATGATGCATGTTCAGGAAACACTTTTCAAAAACGACGCGTAGTTACGCTTCTAACTTGAGCATGTTAAGATAAGGGTTTTACAAAGAATGAAGACGTGGACTAATACTACAAAAACCAGATGTACTCGGCCAAAATCTAACAAACGGAGAAAGGATAGAGAGAAAAAGCGAGAGAGAATATTTCTGTTCTCTGCCGTCCTTTTTCTTGAGCAAACATTTGTGCGAGCTTCGTCAAGCAGCTTATGGCTTAAGGTAACATGATTTGTGTCCTTTCTGACTCGTGTCAGCTCACAAATGTAAGTGCGCGCGGCGTCACCATCATTGTCGTAAATATATTGGCTATGTACAAATGGGTAACAGAAGAGAGTATAATGTTTTATATATAGAGTATGTACAGATAAAACTCGTATTTTGCTACAGCTGCTTACTTGATCCTTATAATATATCATTACATTGCAGAAGGGTGTATACACCGCCTACCTGCCTCTGACAATTTTCGAATGAGAACCAATGCAATGGAAGTAAGAAACAGCAGCAGTGGTGGTAGTGCAACCACACAGAGAGAGAAGCCTTAATACGAGCCGTTGCTGTTAAGATCGGGTTCACATTACCAGAAGAAAGTGGGAGAGAGAGGGAGAGAGATGAATTCCACTGAAAAGCCTGAGTACAATGAGACACAACTTACAACTCACTTTTCCTTCCCAGATATACCAGGCTGGGTTTACTCTCGCACTATTTATCTGCATGTTCGTATACGTGTCGCTGTGCCATTTATGTATGTACATAAAGAGGAGACAGCAACAGCAGCGAAAGCTTCCCAGCCTTTAAGTCTGACAAGAGCATGAGGGAGTTGTGAAACAAAACGGCTTTTGCATAATTCACAGATTTCGGAGAGTCATGAGGCAAGAGGAAGCAATCAATCTTCATAAATCACAGGATAGGGACTAGCAGTGAAATGTGTGTGACTTTCTCCCACTTTCTCTAATAAGATTCACTCCGTTTACTAATGCAATGCATTTATACACAGTTATTCAAAACAGGTCGATGCAAGTGAGCAGGGAAGGCAAGGGGAGATTTCCGTACACTTCGAGGTGATATGTATAATATGTAATGCGACAACGTGAGACCCATTTCTATTGTAGTAAAGCCTGAGCTCAAATGCATACACAAACTTTAATTCTTTTAAATACACACACACACATACTCTCTCTCTCTCGCTCTCTCTCTATTTCTATGTATACACGTATTGTTGTGTATGTACACATGACGGTTAACAGGGTTCGTCGTTCACGTGCATCCGTAAAAAGGATGAAAATAAATACTCTGCTGGCTTGGTTTAACCATAAGCTCAAAGATTGAGCTTGATCATTCTTCTTCTTCTAAATCTTGAGCGCCACTGCAACATAATATACACCGGAACTCTTTACAAAAGGACCAGCAAAAAAATAACATGGCGCGCTAAATAAATACATTAGTTAATGGATGTTGGCTAAACCTGTTACCGTTTCAAATCAACGTCATGCTCTGAAACATGTCCTTGCTTTTGTGTACCTTTATTTTAAAGTGGGTGTATAGGGGAAAGTGGGGAAATAAATACACAAAACAGCACCACTTTTACCAAAATGACGTGTTAGCTATCGCGATGTTGGCAGTCGTGTACCCACTCTTTACTTGCTATTAAAAACAGGATGTATATGAATGATGGATCCTAATCAGAATATATTAATGCATCCATTAGTTGAACGACCTCTTCCAAAGCGTGTGAGTAGATTGCTCCCATCTTGAAAAACACCTCACAAATATTTTCCCTGTAACTTGAGTAAATGATGCATAAAAACAGTTGTAGTACAAGGCGCACACAACAACTTGGTTGCCTCCATTCGTGCAAATCCATCATCATCGCCCTCCTTATACTTTCTACGACAGTTTGATGAACGAACAGTAGTAGACCTACGGGTTTCCTTTTCAAACGGCGTGTGTACCTAATGTTCTTTCAAGCGACTATGTTAAAACGGTTGTTTACTTTTCCAATAGTTCCTGATCATTTAAGCTTGTCACAATCTTTCACAATTACAAAAACCTAGCAGCAGAAAATTCCGTCTATAAAAAATCTAGCAAGTCCACAACGGATACGGAGCATCGCAAATCAGAGAGCAGATTTGTAGGAGTACCCTGTTGAGTTATGATAGAATCCTTTCCTCTCGCTAACGGGTATAAAGCAAAGGTATCTACACCTGCACAACTAATATGGCCTATACAAAAGTACCTTAAGTAATCCCTTTGTCTAAGCATCAGCCTCCTGCTACCCCAACTGGAACTAGAAAGAACGGCAGCAACTGTTTAACTTTCACATGATGATTTAATCGATGCAGTGCAAATTACCTACGAAATACTACAATCTCTGCGCATTATCGTCATCTGTCCTTTCCGAAACGGAAAAGAACATATAAACCACTTTTATATAGTTATAAATATCCAGATTATGGACATGTATACAAAGACTTGTAAAAGATCTTCCGCTTGCTTTTTTTCTCTCTGCCCCACCTGCTGTCTTTCTCACAAAAAGTTGAAGCAGGAAAAGTACCCAAACTACAAATGAAAACCAGGATCGGAGAGGCATATATACGTCCACAAACACTAAAGAGGCAACTCGTTTTATATATGTATTAAATGCACATTTGTACATATCGTATCACAGTCAGTGTTCTTTTAATAGAGCCGAATGTTCCCATGATAAGAAAAGATTAAACGATGGAAGAAGAAACAACAGCAGTCATGCATGCATGTACAAAAGACCTTCATTTCCTCCCTTCGATCTCTATACACGGTGCTGACGACGACGATGATGAGACAAACAACGACTACTTCTCTGTGGCCCGAACTATAGCACTGCTTTAGTAGTATAATAGCAAAGTGGAAGAAAGAGAGGTATAAAAGTAGACCTGAAGAAAAATTAAATCCTAATTAGGAGTGAAGTACTTCAGAAACAGGCCTTCCGTTCCGTTCCAGCTCGCTAACCATTTTACGTTGCTATCATCATCAGGATTCTCGTTGTCCTCAATCTATCTACCCGCAGCCGTATAGTAGCATTGTACACTGAACAGTCGTACACCAGTCAACATCCCACTAGTTTCAGCAGTAGTAGAAAGTTCCATTACACCCCATTCGTCCATTCAAGCACACATTTCCTCTGAAAGGACCAGTGACAAAAAAATGGAAACCTACTCCAGTTCAGTTATATACCCGTTTATAGCGCATGCTTTCACAATGCCCATCCACGTAAGTAGGCAGATGTAGATGATAAACGCAAAAGAGCAAAGTGTTGTGACTTCGTTAATCAGTTATAATAATACGACCTCTCAATTTTCACTCGCTTTCTCTGGCGCTCTATCTTGTTTGTTGGGACAGTGCTAGTTACCTGCAGCAAAGTTGCTGTTGTTGATAATAATGATTATATCGCTCTCACTCCTCCACTCTTGCTCTTCTCCGAGTATCCCATGATCCTCTCTATTTAAGTTTTCCCGTCTCTTTACTATTTTAATTCATATTCTGATGATAATGCAATACGTGTGCTTTCTCCGACTGTCTCTGCGACTGCCTGGCAGTTGCAGATACGTATCATCAGCACTCCTGATTGATATTCATGCGGGAGAGATGGATTACATCATATATGAAAGAACCAGTTTAATAATACATGTTTGTGTAGATACGGAGAAGAGAACAATGACTGTCCTTTGATCCTTTGCCTGAGACGCGTACAGAAGAACAAGTTCACAGGAAACGTAAATACTTTGCGTCTTTTCTTGTCGACATGCAAACTGTGAAAGTGACTTAAGCCCTAAAAGCCGAAGAAAATATATGTGCTCTTGTATATAAGTGCATCTTATAAACACCTACGTGCCTACACGTCTTTAACGTGAAGTTATGCGAGGAGTAATAATACCCAGGCGTTTCACAGTATATGCTATGAGTTTTTATACTCCGTGCTATCATAATCATCATCATTTTACTTGCCCTTTTCCACCAACCAGCCATCAATATTTTCACATTTAAAGCATCAAAGTTTAAGCCCACAGGCCGTTTCTCTGAGAAACTGAGAGAGAGCGAAAAAAAAGAGCGAGCTACTCATCTTCTCGACTCTGACTCGTCGTTCTCTGTTCTCTTTCTTCAGTTTTCTGATCTTCTCACAAATTGGTGGAAAAGAATTATACACTACCGCCGTCACTTTAGTTCCGTCGCTTATGTCGTTTCCAACCATATATAGACATATATTTTCTTTCTCCTTTCTATTCATTCCATTCCCTTTCTCCAAATAATGTAAGTTCTTCCAAATGAGCAAAAAGCCTCGAACATCAACTTGGTATAGGATGGCCTACTACAAAAACGACTTAGCAGTGAGAAAGTGAAAAACAGCATCGTTGTGATCACCATCATCATGATCATGTATGGGAAAGAGTGAATGAGCGAGTTTTGCTCGAAAGTAAATACGAGGAATCCAAACAGCATAAACCCGTCAAGTTTTTCCTTGCAAGGATCAGCAAAGCTAAGAGAAGATGTACATTTTAGATGAATGACTTTATGCTTTACCAATGAATATATATGCTTTTCTCACACGTACATACCTCTATTTGTATCTCTCTTTCAAGTACTTCACCATCACACAAATTTACTATATAATTTCTTCTTTTGAGTGTGCACACACACACACACTGCCACATTTCTCCTTATATACTTAAAGGCAACTCCAGTTTCTCGAGTAAAAAGCCATAGGAAAACACGAGAGCTTCCTCTTTCCTCTCAAAAAAATGAAAGAGAAAAGCATTTTCTCAAGAACAGTTTCCTAATCGTTTTTCCATACATTATTATGCTACGGAGCTTTCTCCTTTTGCCCTCTCCCACCCTTCTCTCGTCTTGTCATTTCTTCACACCACGCGCACACACACACAGATATCAATCCAGCCGTACAACAACGCTATTATAACTCTGCTTTGGCCTCTGCCTAAAACTCTCCCGGAGATATATACTTCAAAAGTACTACTTTCCTATTTATGTACACTGTATAAGTAGACCTGGAAGCAATATTCACGGATTGTGTAAGAATAATGGATGCAATCCAACAACGACTGCCATTACGACCGCTATGAATCCTCCTTCTATTTCCATCTCATCATGCCAATATCGATTTGTCTTCGACTTTCAACAAACTATCGTCATATCATCTGGATCGCGATCAACTCTTGAACAACAACTCGCACAATGGCGAATATTAGAATGCGTAAGTATTCCTCTACAAGTACAATATACCACACGGTACGTCGCCCAATGTACATAGATGTTATTATTGTTATTATTAGTTTTACTGACGATCATTGTCATGTTTTCAAATTTCCTTTCACTATCACGTGTGTATAACAACTTCCATAAGCCTACTTCTATCTGACATATATGTATCATTTAAACATACCTGCAAACGAAACGAGAAACCAGGAAAACTTCAAAGTAATAGCAATAATAATGAAAGAATCGCATACACCACCCTGTTACAACTACTGCTTTACCATCATCCCTCGAATATTCCACGGTAGAGGCACTATACATCATGGCCTTGTCTACATATACAAAAAAATAACTACAAAAAGTTGACTTTTCCAAGGCTTCACAGAGCCGTGTTTTCGTAATACTGCTTTTCTCCTGCTGACATTACACTTAAGCTACAAATACTAATACCTTTCGTAGCTTCGAGGATTATTCATATTCGTGCCAGTCAAAAAGAGGATACAAGTGTATTGCGTTTGCTGTTCTTAATCCGACAGTCCATACGCAACAGTATATATACACCTAGTAGACAGGCCGACGACAGCCAACCTTCTAAATAATCTTTTTGCTCTAAAACGAGCAAGAACAAGGCTACTTTTAATATCAAAGTAGTAGTAACAACAAAAACCAACGAAAAGCCATTAGGTTTCGACCTTTTCTTGCTGACTTAAATCATATACCTTCATACTTTCTCTCTCGCACTCTCCTCACTCTTTTCTCAAAGGGCGTGTGTGTACACAAGAAGGAGAGAGCTAAAAGTACTTTCATGTCCTTCCAGCGTACATGTGCCAGACATTTTAGGTTGGAAGGTACTTGACTTTTCTCTCTTTCCCCTGCTTTGCATCATTGTTAAAAGTGAAAATGGCCCGAAATGTCTGGTAGTTACTCTTTTTGTAGGATAAATACGAACCCAGATAGTCTGGAGACCAGATCGTACTATTCTCGATCCCGGGAGAAGCTGATATAACAAAAGTGAAGCGGGTTATAAATAACTACTACAAATGTTTTCAGGCTGTTTCGTCGACAGAAGGGAGATCTGTGATGTGTTTTTCGGGGAACTCAATCCAAATACACACACTGAGAACAAAATCCATGAATGAAATGTCCACCTAGCTACAGCTATCATCTTATCATCAACAAGAGTCCACTTTCTTTTGGATCGGCAAACTTTTTCATTTCACTGCAGATATACAAGCAGTGTACAGGTACGGGTGTTTCCTTTCATATACACACATAAGTTCTTATTTCTCCATTCAGAATAGGATTTCAACTTTACTCGTCGGCTCTAAATCTATATCAAGTTTCACTAAAACCCTCAAAAATATTCATTTTGTTCTCTACCATTCCTATCTGTCTTTTTACTTTTCACCGAAATCAACTCTCGCCATCACGGGAAAAGTCAAAAGTCGCACGAAATACGGGCAACTGATACCGTATGGTGAAGTGGCCAAAAAGTTTCATTATGCCACCACCGTGTGCAAGTACATTTTATGTTCCTTACGAATGTACGGGAAGCACTTCTGTATTATCCTCCCAAAAACCGCTAATACCGAACAAAAACCTCATATATGAACCAACTACCACTTATAGATTGAGAGCTTTGAACAATTTTCTTTTTCTTTGGAAAAAAATTTAAGCAGCTCACTTGCTTTCTGGGCCTGTTTTATAGAAACGAAGACGAGAAAGCCTCAGGAGAAGTGAAAATGAAAGAATGGAGCATACAAAAGTGTGTGAGGGAGGACGAAGATAGTCTTGTCGGTGGCGTGTGGTGGTGAGAAACTCAAAAAGAGATTCCCCGTTCCTATAACCACATTTGCTATCAAGAACAGTTTTTTGTATTATCGAAAAAAGAGTGCATGAAGACGAAGAAGGAATGCCAGCAGAGTATAAGTTTCCGATAGAGAGAATGATTATATGTAGCCGCAGCAGTGTTGTAGTCGTCATCATCTTTGTAACAGCACCAACTAAACGACAAAGTACATAACATTTATAACCAGTCCCCAGCTCAATATCCGCGTGTAAACGCAAACATGATATCTTTCTTGTGAGCGCAAAAAATGGGCTCCTTGTGGAAAAGAATTTTTCCTTATCTTTAACCACACCTCCATGTGTACCGTCGTCATCATCTATCTCAGATCAAGTGCTGCTGCTTGCTGCTCCATGGGAAGATGAAAAACAGGAAAAATGGGAATTGTGCACACACAGAGAGACACACACAAAACCACAAAATGAAAATTTATCCATGTGAGATCAGTTGCTCTTTTCCTCCTCTGATTCGACTTTTTCTATTCTCCCACACACTTCCATTCTACTGATCCTCGATTTTCTGTGTCAAAACCAAGACAAAAAATCTAGCCCTATTTCTTATATGCGTTTACATATATGTATGTGTAGGTGGCTATATCAGGATTTTCCATCAGATCAGAAGCACATGATTAAAATGTATGTTTGTGTAAAGTAAAATGAAAAAAAAGATTCATCTTTGCTGGTATCATTGTCATCAGCAGTAAGCAGCGCCTTGCTATAAGCCCACTAGAAAAAAAAGAAAATTGAACGAAACGCTATATCCAAATATGTCTACGGTCTACAGGCTTTCCTCAATAAATTCATCCTCCTGTGTTGAAGTTCAAAATTGTTCATGTGAGCAAGCAAATTTGCCGCAGTATGACTACTAGAGATGAGAAGAGAAGTATTGCCGCAGATGAGCAGGAATAAAAAACGGCATAATGATACCGTAAATCAAAATTATGTTTCGCATTAATTAATGAGCATTCATCTATTCCAACTAGCTTTTTTATATTTTATCACTAACAATTTCCTATGAAAATGTATATAGTACAATATCACTATAATTATTATTATTATTGTAAAGCCGTTTTGTACATAAGCGGACGCGAAAGCAAAAGATAAACCATATTGTGTTTTACTTAGATTCCTATTCTGATTTTTCTCTACCGGGTGAAAAAGAAATTTTATTCATAGAGAAAGCATATTTTATCCTTTCTTGTATCAGCAACAACGATTTAAATACTAGCACAGCGCCAGATGGGCTCAATTCAAAATAACGAAGAGAGAGAGAAAGAGTCATGGCACAGCGCAGAAGGCGGCCAGACTGCCTCATCATTCTAATTTTACAAAGCCACTTTTTCTTCTGGCTCAACTACACCCCCGTTTACATGTCTTCTCTCTCTCTCTCTCTCTCTCTCTCTCTCTCTCTATCCAACAGTACACCAGGACAACCCAGGCTCCAGTTACTTTACAAAAACAATAACACTCCAAAAGTGCTGGCATGCAATATCGTATGGTAATCGCTGTGGTCCATGTGGTCAAGCCACTAAAATCTGCATCCATACTAACAACTGCTTCCACCACCACCGTAGTAATAGTTGCAGTGGGGTGGGCATTACAGCTTAACTAAAAAGGCCATTTTTCTCTTATCCGACTTCGTTTTCCTTTGTAGTCCATATATTTTTTGTTTTCCAGCTTAATATCACTGAAGAGTCTCATTTACTTCTTCTTTTAACACTTGTACAGTTCCATAGATCTATATTCATTTCCGTGGTGCAGCCAAGACAAAAAGCACGGTATCATCATTATCATCATGCATGTGTGTACACACACTATAGAGAAGAACATCACAAAATCTGTATGTAATCAAAAGGATGCTTCACTCTCAGCTCGCAGTAAAAAATGACACTGTTCCCTATAACCCGACTCATATCAGTAGCACCCAAAAACAAAAATGCCTGTAAAGTATACATTGTAAAAGTTAAACACAAGGGAAATGAGTGTGAATGCCAAGAGCAAAAAAATCCCAAAATAAGGGTAAACCTTCTATCAGAGAGGTAGTGGGAGTAGAACAAGATAAACAGAGCCAGGGAGCGGCGAGCAAGGGTGCACAAAATGAAAATGAACAACCGCGCTACTTATAAAAATGAAATGAAAGATACACAAAAAGTGAATGGAGAAAAAGCAGCCGACTTATCATGTACGACGATACGACCTCATCCACTAACCACCGTTGTTACTGCCTTGGTTTGTACATTTTATATGGATGGTGTGCAAATAGTCAACATGGTCTCTCTTCATTGCTAATAAGACCCAACAACTAACTGCTATTTGAGAGGAAGAAAAGCCCACAATTTATTATTTCGCTTCTGTCTGAGCCTCTTTCCCCAATCTATCTTATCCCAAAAGAGTAACAACAACAGAGTGGCAGCCAGAGAGAAAGGGAGAAAGAGAGAGAAAAAAAGAACAGAATAGCAGGCAGTATCACAGCAGCATCCGACTAGTTTCAACTGCAGTAGTGTGTAACATTCATTTTGGGAGGAAAAGGACCAACCAAAGTTAAATCAACCCACACACTTTCTCCATTCCAATTATACCACATGAAATAGTGCATACGACGAAAAATGAGAAATCCCCCAGTACATCCCGCATACAAAAAATGCATAGGAGGAAGAGAGCTAGAAATAACAAAGCTTGACTGTCTGTGTGTAACATTTGTATATATAACATACCAAATATTACTGTTTTGGTATATACGAGCTTGCTCATTTAACGTCTGTTCGAAAACCACATCAAGTGATGGCCGGGGTAAAAGATAATAATAAAGCATGTACAAAAATGCCATATCTCACAAAGACAACTATTATTTTTATATACATGATATAAATCGGCCTTCTCTACAACAACACAGCAAACAACAAACTTTTTTCATTGGAATCGGCCTTATTACAACTTGTTGTAGTGTGTATTTCTAAACTGGAAAAGAATCCTCGTCTCTTTCTTTGCTCTCTTTTTCTATATTTTTTCTACTTTATTTCTCCGTTTTCTCCTTTACTTGCCCTTCCAAAATGCCTTTTGCCGTTTTTTGAAAAAAATGCATGTTCGAGACATTAACTTGTGATGCCACGGTAAAGAGAGAGAAAAATGTAGCAACTCCCAAAGAAATCTTCCATTTCATTTCCCTTCTACTTACAAAAATGTGTGCATCCATATTATAGGCAAAGGAACTTTTCTTTTTTCTCGTTATGTGTGCAAAAGACCAGTAGCATAGTATTAGTTTGCTATCTCTATACTAAAACTAGTAGTGTTACAATTTTTCTCATTTTCTTTCAGTTCAGAAAGAACGAAGAAAGAGATGAGAGAGAGAGACCGAGAAATTTCAGCAATGGAATGGGTATCTTCAGGCCGAGGAAGATGCTCCATGTAATATATCTTGCAGGAACGTATATACTATGCAAGAAGAAGTATGGGAAAAGTTATTTTTATTTGGGAAAAGGAATGTGTGTGTATGCGTGCATGGCTGAGACTTTTCATTTCACTTTTTACATAAAACATGCACACAGACAGATATCCGTCGCTGAGGAAGAAGACGAAGAGGCAAAAAATTCAACTGTTGTTACTAATAAGTCGCCATATTACACGGGAGAAGGAGTATAACTCGATGAAGAGAAAAGAAAACAGAAAAAGTATGAAAACAAAGAAAGTAAAAGAATGAATAATCATGAGGGAAGGAAAGATGGAGGACCAAGAGATGAGGCATGGAAAGTGATTACATAAAAAATAAGCAAAAGTATTCTATCTTTTTCAAAACCTGGTTTCTCTGTATGCCAAGAGAGAAAGAAATAAAAAAGAGATTTAAAAACTTTATGTCGAGAAGAAGATACGCCAAAATATACGAGGTTAGGATATTTAAAAACCATCTGTTTACAGCTACCACATGCATATTCTAGATATAAGGAATCGGCCAATTGCCATATTATTTTAACTTTTCCTTCACTGATGTTCGCCGCATAGTAGAATGCACTGCAGGTAGAAAAGTCTTTCATCCACCGTACATATTGCTGCGCCGTATATGCACTGACTTATATGGCAAAAAGTCTTTGCAGTACGAACAAACATATGTAAATGCACGCACAGCGACTGAATAGAATATAATCTAGAACGTAGTAGCACACAATGCGATATAAAAGCAGACTTTAAAGAAACTAAAAACTTTTTATTTTCAGACGCAACGCAACTGTGGAAGGAAAAATCAAGAAAGCGGTTTTTGACTACTTGGTATTTGTGTGTGCGCACCCACCCTCAAATAGGAAAAAGATCGGCGGCAAGAAAAGTTTAAATTGGAAGACAAAGGAAAATGTGAAGGCGTTAACTTTTTGGGCAGGGTGCAGACAGGTTCCAGCATTATTTATCCATTACGGAGCTGTGTTTAAAATCACTGCACCTTTTACTTCATCAAGCTGTCTTATTGCCTCTTACATTGATTGGAGAAGTCGTTTCTTATATACTTATAAACGGAAAGAATGGGTACTTAAATTTTCAGACAGTTGGGTGTATGTTCCTGCTTTTGACAGAATTGTCTTTGGTTTAACATCAGTGTGGCAGGCACCATTAGGGCTTAAGTTTTCTCCGGACTGTACACAACGTTGGTGAATGACTATGCCCATTTGTATTAACATGTGTCTCCTTATTGGCCTATGAGTAGTGGTATTGCTGGTATGTATTGGCTACGGGTGTTTTATATGTTCCTTTATGAAAAGCTGACGGGATGTTTCATAAAACCAAAGTTTTTCTCCACTTTCCCCTTATCATCTCAGAAAAGAGCTCATTCATCAAGTACTACTTCTCTTAAGTCTGTCTGTCTGTAAGTTGGGTGAAACCTTTCGGCACCCGATAACAACAACGTTCAAGGAGGAAAAATCAACGCGGTATATAATAGGCTTTTAAAAACGTTACTTTTATATCCATTTTCACAATCTCAACTTTTTTCTGTATGATGTTTCCCCTTTTCCTCTCAGTTTAAAATTGTCAGCTTGTGTTTGTGTGTATGTGTGTGCTTCCAAAGTTTCATTATCCTCCTTTCTCGGTCGCAGCTTTTCCTTGTACTTCTTCATATATTGTGTGTGCTTAAACGGCGGAAATGAAACAACTTCGAAATTCTAATTACGGTTGCAACCAGGATATTATTATTACAGAAAAAGTAGAAAACATTCTTTCCAACCCAAACTAAACCATTAATTCACGTCGGAAAACCTGACAATTTTAGTGGCTTGTCCCCCTGTTCCCTTTTCTTCTTTCTCTCACTCTCTCGCACCATGCACCATAGACAAGGAGAAAATGATGTATAACTTTCCTCATCTAATTTCCACATTTTTTGCTGACTGACTAATTCATCTGCTGATGTGGATTTTATCCTGCACAAAATAAGCGAAAATACTCAAAGACAAAGTACACCAAAGGGGTTGATATAAAAATGATGTTGTATAACAGGGCACAATACAAAGTATACATATAACTCGTTATGAAAAAACCTTCATTTTCTTGTTATAACTTCCACTGCTTGTGTACAGATGACAGCCCATCGCCCGGGCCAAGCATCGAAAGAGACCTACTACGACTTACTTATTATTATTATAATCCAGCTCTTCTTCTGCTCTAATACAAAAACGGTGGCGGTAGTCAAACAAACTTTTGAACTTTTTTCCCTGCAGTTCCGCCCATCTTCTTCTGCTCGACAAAGTGACATCCCATTATTATAAAGAAAAACTTCTTAAAATGGTCAAACATCATCATCTCTTTTATCTTCTTATTTTTGGGGGTGTGTATAATGTCTTCCCCGAAAGGAAGTCTTTTACTTCCTATCACATTACAACATACTATATCTTCCCTTGTTTTTCTACTTTTTTAACTGCCGCGACAAATTTGAGTGGGTCTTTTTCCCTACATGCATAATACCAGTGTACACACCTACATATATATAAAGCAGCTACTTTTTCAGAGGCACAGTTTCTCCCAATATAATATGCAATCCACATCTCCCCCTGTTTCCCCATTCCTGAAACATATTTCTCATTTAATAGTACTTTCTGCCATGCAATCACATTTCTCACACATTCACCCAGAAGTACAAGGAGTTGAGATAATCGTCAAACGACTATCATTATTACAGCTTTTAACAAACTACAATTTCTCCGTCTTGCTGGCTCATACAGTTTCGCTATGCTATCAGTCCTGCCGCACACACACTGAGTACCCCAAAGAAAAAGACTATCGTTTGCTAAACGACTTCACCAACTTGCCTTACATGCATCATGATATGACTCGATGTGATATCATTCTTCTCGCGACTCCACTTTGGTATCAGATATTGAGCTGAAATTGACAGAAGATGTTACAGGGGAAAGCAAGTAAGAGAGAAAGAAAGGGAAAGCGCCTGGCTAAAAGTAACACTATGCACTCTCAATGTTTGCAACACTGTAAGTTAAGTTACTCACACAAGTCAGTTGATAGTCCCTTTTGTCAAAAGAAACTTTCGATGGGAATAACATGAGAATAAAGCATTCATCCAAAATACAAAATCCTTGTAATATAACTGACGATAGTGATACCCCCAACAATGCCTGTATGTACAGTGTATGGATGAATGGGCGAGAAAGAAAAAAGAAAGAAGTGGAACATGCACAGCTGCGGAAGAAAGGAAAGTCAAAAAATCTGGTGGCAAAGTTCCATACTTCTGTCTCCTTCATTTTTTCTTTAACTCCCTGTATAAAGCTACACTACTGTTTTCTATAACGTGTCTGTTTACTTGGGAGAGACAGAGAATGGATGAAAGACCCGACACAACAGGCCATACACTTATTATGAAGTTGACGCTAGATGTACGAACAGCAAAAAAAAGTTTCAACGTCAGCTGCCATAAAAATGACAAGAAAAGATTTCGCCATCAACAGAAAACTTGTCCATCAACCGAGGAATATCTACACCAAGCGTATTATACATTTTTTTCAGGTTGTCTTCTGTCAAAGTATCCACCTATTCACAAAAAATTAGGCACCTTTAAGCATTGTTAAAAAAAGTATCCCGATAGACTTTTGAGAGGGCAGGAAAATTTCCAATGTCTTATCACTATCACCTTTGGTTTAAACTAATATTTCTGCCAAAACAAGTTCACACAAAATGTGGATATGATTTAGATTATTTCCTTGGCGTATCAGGAGTAGCATCTCTTTCTCTAGAGAAGAAATGTGCAACATTGGTAACAATATTCATAGTTAAGAATAACGTTGGAGTGTGTTGAATTTACTTCTCGAAACTTTATGATACATCTTCCCTGTAAAACATGCTTTTGAATTTTTTCACAAGGAAGAAATGGACACATTAAAACAAAGTTTTGTTCCGCCTTGTTGTTTCAGTTTTTGATGATCGTTTCAGTGGTTTGTCAAACAACTGTCTTTTTTCAGCTAACTGTTTGGCTCTGTTTCCATTTGTAAAGGCGGAATTCGAGAACCGAATTTTTGAAAAAATGTTCGGTGTTCTGGACCAAGTTTCGTATAAAAAAAGGCTTTCGATGCGAAACGTGTTCACAACATGCAACCAAAGCAATTTATACTGAGAAAGGAAACTGATAAAAAAGAAAATAACGACTTGGTCGCTAGAAGTAAATCTTTCGATGATAAGACACCGTGCGGTTCTCAGAATTGAGATTGCTTCGCCGAAGATAGTTTTTGGTTTATCGAGGGACAGGACGTGGGGAAGGGAGAGCTGACAGTGTCATAATAAATCTGAGAAAAGCGCTGATGACTGGTTGGTGACAAGAAGAATTTCATTTTACATTGACAGCTTTTTCTCTGACTTTAGCATGAAATTGCAATAAAATGGCAGTGTCTCCTGTGTATTATTCTACATAGCCGTATTACTACTCCATTTAATACCATAATATATATCCCCCAACTGACTATATGAACAAGAATGATATGAATAGTAAATGGATTCCTGGTAGAGCTATCAATCATTCTAAAACGTTACAAGGTTTTCTTTTCTTTCTTTCTCTCGCTCTCCTCGCTCTAGCGTAAGAAACAATAGAGACAAGAGGAATGAAAGCGAGAAAAACAAGAGTGAAACCCAGTAAAAATAGTTGGCAAACAATTTCTTTTCCGTTAATGCCTACTCAAATTCAACTTGGCGTGGCAAGGTTTGTATTATTTTGAAGAAATATTGACTCAGCTCTAAAGGGAATATCTTTTTGGCACGAAACTAGAGATGCATTTTGTACACACATTTACTTGTCACTTGAAATTGTGTTTAAGGAATACAAAAAAAGCGTGTAAAACTGAGGGTAGAGACTGTAGTCCTAAACTAATCAGGGACACAATAAGCACTTTAAATTACACACTTTTATTTAGCTATTGCACCTTTTGCACAATTCAAAACAGAAACACTGTTTTTACATCGACAACCAAGCATCTATTGTGTAACAAAGAAAAGTTCTTTGGAAGTCGACGTTGTATAATGCGTGTCTTTATTGGATAAATAAACTTTTTCCTTTGAAACCTGATGTACATGCAGCCAGAGGAAGCTTTGTCTAATAAACTGTACAACTTTGTACAAAGAAAAAATTGGAAAAACTTTTATAATCTTTGCCGCATTAACGATACTCCTATATGGGCTTATAGAAATATATAGAGACATTTAACAGTAATTTTTATTTGTAAGCGTGATTGAGGTTTATACATCCAATTTGTGCACCGTCATAATAATGCACATCTATAAACACTATAACAATAAGTGTATTTTTGTCGTCTACCAATCCGCAACAACCACTAATGACTAGTAACGCGACATACTGTGCCGCGTTGTGATGATGATGTTTCATAACATGTAGATCACATTTTGTCAAATCCACTCCAGCAGCCTAACTGTCTGATAAAAATGTAACGTCATTCTAGAGAAAAATTCAAGTACGTCGTGGCGTGGTCTCTTCTAGTAAACAGCAGTGAAAACACGGCTGTGCTTTCGTTTTCCTTTCTTATTATCACCTGTCTTTGTCCTTTGTACGTAAATCGAATTTCACTGTTTGGCGGTTTATGGTATGCTATAAAATATAAAATCCCTACAGAATATCGCATCTACATGCTTTTTAAACCACACAATGTTACCAGTGCTCCATAAAAGGAATACATTTTTTTCTCTCCCGTGCTTTCCCACACTAGCAATGTTTTGCTTAAGCTATAACAATCTTTGATATTAATAATGTACCAGACATAATATAAGCCATCAACGGAGAATGGCCCTGAAACCGGTGTAGGTAGGTAGAGCATCTGAATTTTTTTACCTTCCTCACTAAGTCTCAACGTGACGCAATCTAAAAAGTAAGTCATGTTAAGTAGTACTAGTGCCCGTATACTTTTATACAGGACCCTGGCCAAACCAAAAACGGCGGGCGATAATATTTGGGCACTGTGTATGCGTACCTATACATTGTTATATTCATAATTCTTAGTACAATTTGCTGGTACGCATATTAGTTTATGCAAACATATTACATTATTACATACTTTTTCCTTCATATGAGCTGTGATGGTTGTGTAGTGTAGTAGTTTATACCACAATGCTTCTCGACATTTTCCATGAACGACGCCCTTGGGTGAATTCGTAGATTTAGGACGCCTTCTTACCGTCGCTCTCGTACATATTATACTATCCGTATTTTATACCCTATATTTAGTAATTTCTTACGGTACCACAAGCAACTGTGTGAGCACCACATACCAGAGAGGTAGAGAGAGAGAAAGTGTCCAAACAATACTGTTCCGTCGCTTTCCCCGCAAACACACTAAATATAAAACGGGCTCTTTAGGACTCCCGACCACCTTTTTACATTTTACTGCGAAGACCATACCAAATAACGGGACTACCCAGCCATGAAAAACTTTACAATCTTCCAAGACGCCATCATGTACATACTTTAAGGTTCTTAAAGGGATCAACTGACTTGGCTGCGTGGTAGTAGTAAAACCTAAAAACCACCACACGACTGCCGAGAGAAAATTCATAATAATATTCTTCCTCATTCTATTATTATTACTGTCTATTATTAATACAACTAGAAACCGACACATATATACACACACGCGCGCGAGCGTCTAACCGAAATGACGACAACGTCGTCGTAGGGGCATTTGAACCTGCACAACGTTAACCAACAATTGCACTTAAACCGGGCATAAACTCGATTATTTATCTCTCCGTTTCACCTACATGCATAATAGTAATAAATGGAAACTAAGTAGGATATTATTATTATATTATTAAGTACAACAGCAGGAAAGGATCCCAAAAATTTTCCAAGCAAGGATACTAATTAGGAACAGAGAGTGAACACGATATGGTCGTCTATCTTCCTGGAAATGGGACATCTCATCGCATAAATCAATTCATTTTGACATAAATGCCGCTGCTAGACTACTAGAGCTGGCTGCCCAGGAAAAAAACTGTAGAAAGTAGAAAGTACTATTACCGCGTTGGTGCTACTGTTTTGCTTGTCACCTCCATTAAACGAAATGTATCAAAGGACACGATTCAAGCTAAATGAGCCGTGGTTTATACAACAGCAACAACAACAAAAACATTGCTGCTGCTCCACTGGAACAAAAGGAAATCGTGAAAGTATCTGTACGTCCGTACTTAGAGCAGTGAGGCACGACAGAAAATAGATGAAGAAGTAGTGAGGAATCTTTTTTTATGCAACTACCTTTTCAAGTACACCACACCTACCGATACAGGAAATTGCCAGGAAAAGTCGCACGTGTGTGTAGTTATGAAAGAAAACGGTGGAAAACCACACGACTTTGTTGCTATCATTATTTATACATACATACCTTTATCGCTGTAGGACCAAGTGTTTAAAGATCGTATTCAGTGTAACATCTCACACATTACCATTACCACAATAAGTTTATTAGAGAAACTCAATTTACATTCTAAGATTCCATGCTTTTCGTTCTTGTTTATTTGTGATGATTAAACGCTATCTTGGTGGCGTAACTAATAAACTGGCAAATATTGTTTCATGGACTGTGAGACCACATAAAAGGAAGCAGGAGGACAAAGGCATAAAATGCATAAAAGAAACATTACCGTGTTTGTAACATTTCTGGTTTTGTTGATTCGTAAAATATAAGGGAGGATATAGATGGATACCAATTTTATATGAAAGTTTAACCTTCGGATACATCAATCAGGTTTATTAATACAACAAATTATCAACAAAAATATGTGGGCAACTTGCGCAACTAAACTTGAGATAATGGCAGTTATTATGCAATGGAAAACCACAAATATTGACAATCAAGCCAATTGACAACCCGAATGACAAGCTCCTTCTGCATTTTCTATTTTTGGATGTGGAAAGGTAGTTCCTCAGCCGAAAGCAGGGCATCGCAAAGCAGCCGAAGTGAAGGTAAATTACAGCTTAAGGAAAAGAAACAGCTGTACAAAGCAAGGCAGGTACATAAGCTAAGCATATTCTTTTTATAGGGAAGTATACCTTACCTTTGTCTAAATTGACCTTCGGCAGAATATCATCTTGCCATCCACAGAGGACGAGGTTTCCCCAAAGGAGAACACAGCAGCACATGATCAAGGACCATGATTCACTCATCTTCCAACTGACTAGAGCCCTCATGTTTGCCACTTCGAGAGAAAATTTCCGGTGTCGAGGTATTTTCTTCAAGTTAGTCTGGAAAACGATGTTATTGATGGGAACGAGCTTGGCCGTTTACTTTGATGTGAGAATGATGATTTTGAGGATGACGTCGATGTAAAGTGAGTATCAGAGTTGAACGGAGAACTGGAAATGAATAAAACTGATAAACTCCAGTACATCGATGTCATTTCAGGAACACTTGGGAAACGTTCAGGCACATTGTCAACTGAATTACATGGAGAAATCAGTCTACACCAAACTTGTGAAAACGACTAAGAATATAATGTCGGAAAATTACATTTACGCTGGTGACTGGCAGAAAATTATATTGCCATTAACATTTTGTTTCGTTGTACGTTGCACCAACTTTGCACTGGTGTCAAGCTTAAAATAATTAGTCGTTCTAGTTTTTAAACACATAAAGATGACCATCAGTTGGGTGATGACCTCCTGAAATCCAAAGATAACAAGCAACATATAGGATAAGTTTAAATACGAGCATATTTCATATTTTTGTGTTTGCATTTATATGGCAATTTAAATGGGCCATGCCATAGATTAAAACAATGAATGCTCTCAAATTATGACGCAAGTTGGTTGTAACTTGTCAGCACGCTCTCAATAGATGCACCAAATTGCAAACCACTTAACATTACGAATATACAAAAACGCTCAATGTTTCGTTCATGAAACCAACTCGGTTAAAAATAGTACCTCCCACCCGAGCGTTTGCATAAAGAATGAGTACTAACAATAGATCTCGTTAACGGTTTCGCAACAATAATAGAACTATGAACAGTGTAAACATACTCAAAGCTCAAACATTATTGATTGTACACATATGACGTAAAAAGAGTTTTGCACTTTAAACTATTTTTACTCATTTCGTCATTATCTCTGTAAATATACACATTGTGTAAAAAGCTATTATTTACATTCGGCGTGAACAAGCGGTTCTCCACATTTAATATTTACGCTTGACATTTTAATAATTCTAAATATAACTCCCTGCAAAAATGCATATACTTTGCAATTACATACCTGGAAGTAGGCAAGAGTCCAAATTGCGTTGAGTTGAAGTGCAGTACGATGCTTCACACCTTCAAAATTAGTTAGATTGAACAGGCATACACCTACGTCGGCGAAAAATCATTTTTTAAATGTCAAGAAGAAAGGGAAGTTTTGTATTCTACTAGTAAATTGCCAAACTACATGATCAAAATTGTCAATTAAGCCTTGACATGCGGAAATTTAAAGGAGGATTAAGACGGATGTGAATTCTGCAATTTTCAGAACACGACAACTTAAAACTTTTGTTTTTTTAATAATGTTAGCGCTCACACGCAACTGCTACAATGTTTCTCTAAAAACAAAAACCAAGAATTTATAGAGATCAAACTATAATATATATGTGTAACGTTCACATTGCTGTTCGTCGTTGACTTTTATTTGTTAATTTTATTTTGCTGACGCTGTGTAACTTACACTGTACATGCACAAAATCTGCACTGTTTCAGGGAGTTATTTAATTTATTTTAGAAACGCACCTTAATCCCTCTCTCTCAGCATTCAGCTTTACCTCTCCTGCACATGAACGTTCACATTAAAATCAGAAGTTCAACAGAAAAATGCATTTCATTTGTTTCTGCTGATGTGATTACCAATTCGTCATTCAAGTGCCAGGAAACCTCAATAATTCACTGTACTACTTACTGCGGTTTAATACACCAAACACGGAAATTACTTTGGAATTTCCACCCACATTATGTACCATTACTTCGTACAGATCAATTACATCATCAACAATCAAGTCACTCTCCGCTAACCATCACTTTAAGGCAATTTTCCATCAAAATCTAAGCTGAACTTTTAAACTTTATTGTTCCATTTCCATTACAAATCCATCAAACAATTATCATTGCCTTTATGTTGTTGATATTGTCTAATGTGGTACATGTGTGTTCGTGTGATTTACTCTTTCTTCTACTTCATTCGTCTTTTACATTAGCAGTTCGTCACCCACTCTTGGCAATGTTTTGGATGAAGCAATTATCCAAATTGAATTGAATAGCTTATTTCGGTGTTTCTCTTTTGTGTTTACGATAATGACGACGGCTAATAACACTGCAATCTCTACATAACTCTTTACCGTGCAGTAAAGAGCAAGGACGATTTGTTTTGGTAAAGTGTATAATAATATTATCTGTTTAGAAGAGATAGTAGTTCATCGTGCCTTCAAGTACTATTTTTTTTTGTTCATGCATGCACAACACTCAAAAGAGCCAAAGGTAAGGTATCACACATCATCGCAACCAGACAAACCAAATCACTCTTACTTATTTTCTCGTCTTTTTTTACATACGCTGTTGTTATTATTATCTCCTTGCAACTTGAAAAAAGACTCTTTACTTTTTTATTGTTATTCGTCTTCTGCTGCTGTTGTTGTTGTTGTATATGTGTGTGTGTGTGTCGGTGCCAGGGCTGCTGGCTCGTGTACGTGTCTCAGCCAAAAGAAAAGGTAAACTGTATATGTTGACATCAAAATCCTTGCCTTATGTTTTTTACGCACTGCATCTAGCTCTGTTTCTCTACTAGACTAGATCTCTTTAGACAAGTTTGTGTTTTGTGTAGAACTAGAAATGTGTAAGTGGAAGTGTATGCTATTAAGTTTGTCAAAATGTGCGCGGATGCCCCACGTACTACATATTATTATGAGAGGAGTAACCGTCCATCCAACCAAACATACAAGAGGAGAATGTTCCTAAATATTAGCATGTCTGTACTTTTCAAGCCAGCACCAAGCAAAAGCAGCAGCAGCAGAATGTGTGTGGAAGATAGGGAAAGAGCAGTGTTCTCGTAAAAAGGAATTGGAAGCGAATAATATTGTGTACATGTATATACGCATATATGTACTAAATTCATAAAATATCCATATATTTTTTATTTCTAGGCTCATTTCCCGAGATGTGTTCTTTTACATGTATTTTAGATATGCCACACTGTCTATATTGGTTTTCAGTCGGGGTCCTTGGTTTCATTTATTAACCACTGGAGTAGTTGGTGCGCTATTCCGTCTGTGTGTTGAAAAATGTTGCAACTCCAAATCTTAACAGCTTCGATCCAATAATGCTTTCGAACTGCACGATGTAATAAAATAATACGCCAGCACTGCTACGAGACTAGGTATGCGTACCTTTGCCTAAACTGGCTAGGCATTCGCTGTTGCCCCATAAGCATTTTACTGCGAGGAACTTTAAAAGCACATGCTTGGAAAACGAAATTGCTGACTGGCTTCCCTTGCTTTTGGTAGAAGGGTCTTTTACGTTTTCAGATGTTGATTGTCTCTTCTATGTTTTCTCTTTTGTGGCAGGCGTTCCAAGGATAACATATACGCATTCTGTGTTTCTGTGTGTGTATGTGTGAAACACAGCTCAAATTTACTCGCGTGACAGCAAGCCCCAGGATTCCTGAATAAAAAGTATACATGAGAAAGGGAATATTGCATGGAATGAATCACGGAAAACGCCACATCAACACAATAAGAGCCCCATTCCATGGTACCATCTTGTGTTAAAAAAGAGTGTATGTCAAATTGACTTTGAACAAAGTATGAAAAACAAAACAAAATGCAGGCAGCAACAAAGTCCAGTTTTGTGACATGTCTTGTGTTATGCCTTCTATAGACCAACACAGCCCAGAACTAGAGATTACAGTTTCAGTTTCTTGAGGTTAGCAAGTTATACACGATTCGAATGCATTTGTGGATAGTCTAAAGCTGCTTCTTATTGTAACTGTATTACTATACCGCGCTGTTTTTACCATGATTTTGGGGGAGGGACTGAGAAACATTTGACGGTCTGAAGAAGAAAGTTAGCTGCGAGTCACACCGAATGTTCTGCACTTATTTGCTGCATACAGCTCAGTGAAAACATAGCTGGAGTCATCCTTACTATTATAGAAAATTATTCTGGAAGATGTTGAACTCAACTCAATATCATATTATGATTGTACCATAACTTAGACTTTCGTTTAAAAAAGTATGCATATAATGAAATTTTGAATGCGCTACTCTACACCAGCAGCACTGCTTTTCATGATTGCTGCAGTGGAAAAAAATGCTTGCTACTCCTATGCTAATAAGTTCAGATTCAGATTGACGTTAACAGAGCCATTAATACCCAATGCTTTAAAATATGCATCATTCGTACATCTCAGTAAAGGCATGGTTGTTTCAATTGGAGTCACGTTAGGTTGGCGGATGATGAATCTCTGCAGGAAACAGATCATGTTAATCTGACCACCGCTGTAATCTGTAGACTAGTCTTCCCAAAACCCCTCTGATACCCAGACGAAACATGCAGATAAAGATAGTTTACGCGTAAGCGTAATATGTATTTTTTTTACTTCTACAGAAAAATATACATAAAACTTGATAACTGACAGTAAGATGTGCTTTAGCTTTACTTTCTCCACATTTGAAAATTAAATCCATTAATCTTCATAGTAAGTCAATGAAATACGCATTCAATGCAGAACTAACCTCTCACATCCTTCCAAGTTTAATTTGATGATCAGCGGGATGACCTTCACAATAAAAATGCAAAAAAATTAACCACAAGCACACGTCAGTTTGACATGAGTGGAAAGTACACATCATCATTTAGTTATATTTAATAGTATAGAAAATATCTACTATACAGGATAGTAAATACACGTCAGCGTAGTGCTGGTACAAGAGGGTGATGATTGGTACGTTCTATATGGACAAATTTAAATTTACAAACTCTAATTGCATTTACTGATTTATTTGCTTTTTCATGACTCTGGCGAAAGCCATGCAAAGCCAAGCCAAGTGAATTCATAGCGATGTCACATACAATCAGATGCTGCAGACAGTTATTTTGATAAGGTTCCTCGAATATAAATTTAAGATTGACAAGTGCCAACCAACACAATTTTAAGATAATAATCGTAAATATTTTATTTTCTTCGCTCGTTCATGATGACAAAACTCATCTTTCACTTCGCAACAAATTGGACATGTATGCAAGCACTTCCAACACAAAAAATGCATAAAATTGTAACTTCGCGACAACTAGACGTTTCAACGGAAGGCAATAGCATTTTGACACGTACGTGTAATGAGTAATGAAAGTATACTGATTAAAAAAATGAGTTCTAAGAAAACATTCGACTGACTGCTTGTGAGTCTGAGTTGTTTTTACCAAGTAATGCACTGCAAGTGCAAGTACTCGGGTACTCGATTTTATGTAGCACAATAAAGACTAAATGTGTACGTATATCAGATCTCGCCGGTTATGCATGGACCAGCATCAGTCATAATCAACATACTGACAATTCTTCCAAACTGTAATTTTAATCCAACTCTGTTATATACTCTATATAAAAATATTAAATGTGACAGGCTACTTGCGTTACCGGCTCGAAGTCACCGGTGGCTAAGAACCATCAAAATTCATGTCACCTGCCCTAAAACACTCGAGTTCAAATGTTACAGTTAGAAACAAAAGACATGTTAACTTGCTATTACCTAAAATATATGTCGATGTGACTATAAAAAGTCACCACTTAGCACAGGTTTCTGAGCAAAGTATCTTACAAGCAAAAAAAGACAAAAAATTGCAACAAGAGGCTTTCCTAAAGCATCGTCTGCAGGCGCCTTTAAACAAAGGTATATGCAAAGTTTTAAAATAGTGTTTCTGCT
Organism: Callyntrura sp. NNG-2020; assembly: GCA_027744055.1. Taxonomy (NCBI): domain Eukaryota; kingdom Metazoa; phylum Arthropoda; class Collembola; order Entomobryomorpha; family Paronellidae; genus Callyntrura; species Callyntrura sp. NNG-2020. Next base: position 86,325 of record JAHZNE010005424.1, read on the forward strand.
GTTACAACTTAAATGTGAGTATGAACAGAGAAAGAGGAGGACCTGTGAGGGCTTTGGATTTATGGCGTATTCTTTTAAATTTATTTTAATTTAATTAAAAGAACATTAGTTATGATACGCCCGTGACGAATATTACAAATACTAAAATAACTAAATTACTAATCCAAAATTAGCCATTGATATTTTTATTCAAATGAACAAAGTATTTGGGTGGAGGTGAAGGTCAGACTTGGGGACTATTAGGTTCAGTGGCTTTAAGCCGTGACACGTTACTTGCTGTCTTTAGTTCTTACATCCTGCATATTTTGGTTATAATACATATAACCAAATACAAGAACATAAATGTTAAAATACCTAAGCGTTATTACCCCACCACACACCAACATTTTCACTCCTCACATCCTGTATAATTATTTAAATCAAACGAAACATTGATTCTTAATCATGTATAATTTAATGGTAAAACTAAAGAGCAAAACCTTATAGCAGCATTAGCATTGTGCCACCAACGGACCGCATCACATCGCAATGGTATTTGCCAAGTTAATACCTTCACAGCACATACAATACAACGTAGCGCATTTATCGATACGAACAAAAAATGGGGAAAATGCAACCATTCTGTAAAAAACACGCAAATGAGCTGTTTATGGTATATATAAAAATTCCATCAACTTGACCTAAAATATAATTTAAATAACAGATTCATGTCGTATAATATTGATAATTGATAATTATGCAATACTATGAACTTTGTATTGAACATCCAGCCCATTCTATGCAAGGTTCACATCATACGACATAAACAAAAAAAGGGTACCTTGGCTTGGCGAAAACGACGTTGATTTGTGCTATGCAAGAAAGCACGATTGACAGTTGTTACAGTTTACTTGCCCTGCGTTGTTGTTGGAATACTAACTTTCTTTGACACCATCAAATCATAATATTTGCTGCCAATTTTGTGCTGCAGCGTTTAATTAATCTAATATTTCAAAAGCTAGCTAGGTGATTTCTAACTTGTTTCGAACCAGCATCAGTATCACACCGGCGCAATACATATATTGCTGCTACCGTCACATCACGTGTATTACAACTGATTAAATCGTAACCAAGGTAAAAGCTCAAAATGTGTCGCAAAACTCGCAAACCGGACATATTGCAAATCGACTTTAGGCTACCGTTACCATGACGATGCCACGTTTGTGCAAAAATTTAAAATTGCTGCCTGCCACGCATGTTCTAATGGTACCGCAAGTGGTGTACGCAGCAATGGTTAAAAACAGTAATCAAGGCATGAAAAGTTTTATCGGAAATAGTACGAAATGCCTACATTTTGCTCCAGCGTGTAAAATATTTACTAACTATACAACAAACCACAGCAACCAGCAGCAGCCACCACCACTGGTTCTCTCTGTACTACACAAGTACAGCATATTTACATGACACGGCACTCGGTACCATCATCGCTTTACAACAGTTTGATGCCTGATTTTTTTAATGCTAACAAAGCGTTTTCACGTTAGTTAATGAAAAAGTCCACAATACCTTGTTTTTGACAAGCCAGCATTTCTCATACATGGAAGAACGGCAGCGTACATACTTGCAACACAAAGATATCCTGTCCAAGACAACCAATCGGAATGGGCCAAGTCAATGGGATCGGGGTGAATGAGCGAAGATACTCTCTCTCTTCTTAGCTCTTTTCTGCTGTTCTGTTGCTGGTTAAAAAACCTACAACTCACTGCCGACTCTTTGGGCTGAGCCAGCTTTACAGTCAAGCATACCTACGCTTGAAGAGAAAAGATAAAAAGTGCAAGTGAAATGACAAGAGGAAAAGGTATTGCTCTACGAACTACAAAGTAGTAAGTTGTTGTTGTAAGTACTAAGTACACGTCAGTCAGTTCAGTTAGTGTGGAGGATTGTGTGGATGATTTTACATTATTTTGCCGACTTGGACAGTAAGGACGTTTAGGGGATAAAGTAGCTTAGCAAAAAAGGAAAGATAGCAAGGTGGGTGATTACACAGCTTTTTTTACAGAGGAATATTTAATTTGGTCATCTACGAAAAAGTCGACGGCGAGGAAAGGTGTGCGTTTCTAGTCTACCGGCATATTGGAAATTTAATTGTTGTAAGTAATTATTTCAGGAAATCAGGTGAGACCGGCTGTTTTACGGTAAAATTAGTTATCGCGCAGAAAGTTTTAGATTTGGCAGCTAAGGCTGATTGTGGAGATATTCAGATATATTGACACGTTGTTGCATATATTCCAGAATATTATACATATAACGTTTTCACAGCCTGAGAGTAATGTGACAACAGACCGTATTTCTATTACCGTAATTGACTGTTTTGTAGCTTTTTCGAAAGTATGACAAAGGGATATGGATTAGATCAGATCAAATAAACGATATATAATGATATGCATGGGGTAAATGTGTTGCCATTTATAGTAGGACAGTAAATAGTGATTGATCGAAAGGACATTATTGCCAGTAACTTTTTATACATCCACTCTATTAGCTATCAGGATAACAAATATAAATTGATTAAAAATACAATTTCGGTTGCAATTCGATGGACAGGTCTATGGTCTAAGAGGGTTAACAGCTGCGTCGCCGCTGCCAATACAGTTTGGCTCTGCATACAATCTCACATAAAAAATTCGTTACATTAAAAATATTGTCTTATTTCTTTAACATTATGTTTGGAAACAGGTGACTGTATCAGTTGAGGTGCTTCCAAAATGAGACAAACTTTGGTGGCATTGCTATGCTTTGCCCTGTTTGCAGGGTATGAAGTTTCAGCAGGGAGTGTTTTGGAACTCGGGGATAGCGATTTTCAAAACAAGATTGCAGCTTTAGAAAATACTCTTGTCATGTTTTACGCACCTTGGTAAGCACATTTGCTTTAAATTTTCTGGGTCCAATTGCTATTGCATAGCATCAGTCAGCAATGAGTCTAAATTATTGTTTGGATTGCATCGGTTTTAGGTGCGGTCATTGTAAGCGACTCAAGCCAGAATATGAAAAAGCCGCTGATCTGCTGAAAGACGATGATCCTCCAGTAACTTTGGCTAAGGTAATAAAATATACTCGAGGCTCGAGGTCTCTTTCACTGGAATATTTTTAATGCCCATGACCGATACCTACCTACTCCATAAATTCATTTGCATACGTTTACTACAATTCAATAGGTTGATTGTACAGAAGCTGGAAAGGAAACCTGCAACAAATTCTCTGTAAGTGGATACCCTACACTGAAAATATTTAAGAATGGTGAAATGTCAACCGATTATAATGGTCCTCGGGAAGCAAGTAAGTTATTCTTTTACATTTTGTTGGAAAATTTGGCTATTGTATAAGTTTTCTAACCTTATTGGGCAAAGAAGATTCTAACCTCGTTTCAAAATAAATAGATGGCATTGTTAAATACATGAGAAGTCAAGTTGGACCTGCATCGAAAGAGCTGAAAACCAAAGAAGATTTGGAAACATTTTTGTCTAAAGATGATGTTGGTGTTATCGCTTTCTTGGCTGTAAGTGAAACAATGATGACATTAATTAGCTCTATCTACGAACGTATAATAACCTATGAAAATTATTAAATTATTAACAGGAAGATTCAAAATTGGACAAAACTTTCACCAAAGTTTCTGACAAGCTTAGAGAGAAGGTTCGCTTCGGTCATTCCAAAGTTGCTGATGTCATCACCAAGGCAAAACAAAAGGCAGATACTCTCGTTTTGTTCCGACCCAAAAACCTTGCAAATAAATTTGAACCTGATACACTTGTATTCGATGGAGCTTTTGACAAGGATGAAATCGAAAAATTTGTTACCACTAATTAGTAAGTGCTCGTTTAGTCTTGCATTCTATATACGATAGCGATACGATAATTTTATTAATTTTCTTTTCTTCATTGCTCACAGTCATGGCCTTGTTGGAGTCCGTACTCAAGACAATTCTCGTGAATTTAAGCAACCCTTGGTTGTTGCCTACTTTGCTGTTGACTACAAAAAGAATCCAAAAGGTACAGCATGAATGAATTATTGTTGAATGAAGCAATATTAATTGGTAACCACAATTCATCCTATGTAACACGCATTGCTTTTAATAGGAACCAACTACTGGAGAAACAGAATCTTAAAGGTTGCTCAAGAACACAAGAACGATTTCACTTTCGCCGTTAGCAACAAGGATGAATTCCAATACGAACTCAATGAATATGGAATCGAATTTTCTCCATCAGACAAACCAATTGTCACGGCGAAAAACACAAAGGGACAGAAGTTCAAAATGGAAGAAGAATTTTCGTAAGTAATGTTAATTTGCATAAACTTATTGAAGCACCATACCGTGCGAATATTTTTTTAACTTTGCAATTTTAAATACCTGTAGAGTTGAAAATTTCGGAAACTTCTTGAAGAAAGTGCAAAGTGGAGAACTTGATCCTTTCCTTAAGTCCGAAGCACTTCCAGATTCTAATGATGGTCCAGTTACTGTTGCAGTTGCAAAGAACTTCGATGAAGTAGTTGTAAACAATGATAAGGATACCTTGATTGAATTCTACGCCCCATGTAAGTCATGATACAGAAAAAATTCTATAAATTAGCTAAGTGCGTATATTACTACGAAATACTTTACGGTCTTGTTTCTAACTTTCTCCAGGGTGCGGCCATTGTAAGAAACTAGCTCCTACATTCGATGAACTTGGAACGAAGGTACTTTGAAGTTTTGAAACTTGCGTTGGCAGATACTTAAATATATTGTACGTCAAATTGAAATGTACGAAACGAATATTTTATTGTAGTTGAAAGGGGAGAGGAGGAGTTGTAATTATTTTTTCACATCTAGCGTTTCGGTTGTTTAATATTGGTAAAAAAAAATCAGCTAAAAACCTTTACTATAAACTATACTTCACTTTACAATGATTTCACGGTTGTCTCACAGCATTTGATTCCATTTTTATAAAAACCAATGTAAGTTTGTGTTTACTGTCAATCAATGCCCTTTTGTTTATGGTACTTTATTTCTTGTTTACTCCACTGTTTCAAGTTATGATCATGGTTTAAAGTAATAAAAATGTTATATTGTTATATATTGTTAAAAATGGTAAGATATTTCTAGCAGTCTAATTTCTACAGCATGACGTGGCCGTGGCGTGATATACTTATAATTGAAATTGATGCTGAATACTTATACTGCAACATTTTTTTCTTTTCATCGGAAGTATTTAGTAGGTTTATAGCAAAAATGTAAATATTTTGTGTACTGGTCGAGGGAATGGGTCCCGTTCCACACAGCATAGATATACAATGCTATGCTTACCTGCTACATTACATTTACCAATAAAAATGACTAGTAATTCCGAAAAAATGAAATGTTAAACATCTCTGTGAATTGTGATATATTGTATCACTGAAAATCAGTATAAAAATAAAACACTACATCGTTAACACTTGTCGACAAATCAGAGAATCTATTCATGCTTGTATGTATTAATAATTAATTCATATGCAAGGAGTTACTTTTAGTTCATTTTACTGCTGGTATTTCATTTGTTTAACCAATTCTTTATATACAAATGCGACGAGTTTATTGATACGGAAGATTAACTATTAATTTGTATTCATTAATCATCATCACGTACATAATAATCACACCTATCATCGCCTATAAACCTAGCATCATATATCATATCATACTCTCATAAAAATTATGATATACATACTAGAAGTAAGTAATATATACAAATATTTTAATATAGCAATTATTTTTAGGAGATTTTCACTCAACACGAAAAGCTTACCCACCACTTATAACATAACCCCTATATTTCCATTATGCATTATTTATATTATGTGTTTTAATACATTAAATTGTCCGGTAAATAACATTTAGTATTAAACTCTCATTCAACTTTAAACCGATTAATAAAAAGAAAATTTGGAAGTTTGTTTCACAATAATGAAAAGAAATCAAGAAGGGCGCAGGGCAGACGTAAATTTTGCATGCGCATTCACGAAGTTTTAAAGAATTTTCTCAACAAAAAGTTGTATTCAATACAATAGTCCAGTTTAGTATCACGAATATCGTGCCACTTCGTAACTAAATGCTAAATTGAATTGAATACCTCGAATAAATCTATAATCTATTTTAGCGGAAATAAGTTTCTGCGATTCGTTATCGTTTCTTTCTTATAGATGTTTTCGAGATGGGTTTACTCTGTAATACTCCATCTTCAATAAGGTGAGTAAAATAAATGGCAATTTAGACAATTTTATGAGTTATTAGCCAATTTTGACGGTTGAACGAGACTTGTTTTGCGACTTGGAACGGCATCTGGAGTGGGGATCTCCGACGGAACTGAAGAAAGTATTGGAGGCATCGTTCTAGGTTTCCCCTACGAATAATTAGATACGATACGTTAGTGGACCTTTTATTTTGTTGACGTAATATGCAACTAATTGTATAGTCACTGTTGAGTTTATATACTAATACGAGTGAACTTACCTTCCCCGTTTGTTTGGCCATTTGATAGTCACCAGAATCAAAATATTTTTGTCCTTTAGCTAAACGTTTTTGTAGAAAGGCTGAGTGTCCAGCCATTGGCCTTATTGTTTGAGGATATCTCGCTTGCAGTTTTGCCTCTTCCTGTTTTTCCAGGTCCTTCAGAGAAAATTAAACACCGCATTTTCAGTTTTGCTAAACAGTCAACCTTTAAAATTATATCTTGCTCCGCACAACTTACATGAGGATTATCTGAAGGTGTAACATTTTCTTGTTTCTCAGACTGGACTTCATCAGACATGGTTAAACGAGTCCTTTTCACAGGCGATTAAATATTAAATTTAGTGTGATTATTCTAAACACTTATAACTTACTCTGGAATTAGTAGTAATAAATTTATTTTCGCCTATTTAACTACCAATGGGTCACTGAATTAGTAACCTTGCTCTTGCCTGTTATCTTTCAGTTCGCTCGTTATATGAATTTATTTAAGGTGAGAGAATCTTACACGACCAGATCTACTGTGAGTGTCGAGAACCCACATAAGCAAGGGCAGAACGATAGTAGAAGTCTTTATTATTGACTGGTGGTCGTGGAGTGAACGACACAAGGCACAAATAGAAAAAGTCTATACATCATCAATATCATCATCATGAAAGTCATCCATACATCTCTAGGTCGAGTAAAATGTTCTTCTTGCAATTGCAACGTATCGTATCCACAAATTCTCAACATTCCACATAAACGGTTGTTGTTATTCACAAAAAGTGTATATACTGCATCGTAACTTTACTTTTATTACACCATCATCACTACCACTCAACTGGATAGATGAGAGTGGATGGCCTATGTATATAATGTAATGAAGAGGTCTTTCTACATGCTGTAGTACTGCTGTTTCTACTACACAAACTACAATACCTCCAAAATATATTCCATAAAATATAAAAAAAATTATACAAGAAGTACTACGTATTTTATTCGTTTACAAGGGAATATATACAGCCAGCGTATGTATATGTGGCAAATACCAATTTGTTTGGTTTTTCGTGGGTAGCCAGTGTGTGTGTAGTGTGTAGCACATTTGTGAATAAATATACAAAGTATGCACGAAGGCAAAAAAAAGTGTAGTTCCGTCCGACGTAGCATCTTCTTAACACAAAACAACCAAAAAGCATGAAAAATGAAAGATTTTTTTAATTTGAAAAACTGAAATCCGATGACAGCGTTGCAAATGAAGCGCTTTTTACTGCTTTTAAAATGCCCCCAAGTTTTTTTTGCATAGAAGGATGATTTGTTTTATTACCCTGTGACAACGAGAGATCCAAATAATTCGAACCACAACCACGGGGAGGGGTTCGACAGATAACTGTCGATTTTGGTGTACGGTATACATCAACAGAATACCATGGCAGCATGAATGGCATTGGTCGTACGATAGAAGACCGAAACCAAGAATGCCCAAGTCATAGAATTCCCTATGCAAAATGCCCTATTTAAAAATGCCCTACGACATAAAATGCCCTGTTCAAAAATGCCTAACATTGAAATGCTCTCTGCACAAGCTTGCTCGCTG
>JAHZNE010005425.1:0-25736 GCA_027744055.1 Callyntrura sp. NNG-2020
CCAGATGCAGGGCTTACCAGTTTGCTTGGATAATTTTGTGAGATATGTTAACTCTTTGTTTGCGTAAGCAATTTGAATAAATTGTGGTCTAGTTTTCCAACAATGTGTCTGGGTTACAAAGCGCCTATCTAAAAGGGGAAATGTGTATCCTTTGAATCGTCTGGAGAAGCTTAACTGATGGGCCAACTCAGCCATCATTGTTGTTAAGATCGAAGAGAACATTTTGGACGGAAAATATATTGACCAGACAAAAAGGAATACAGTTTGCTGAAATAATCAGCGAGGGCAATTTTCTCGTACTGCATGCTTTACACTACATGTGTATCAGGTTCTATTTTTGCAAAGTGTGTAAATATTTATTTATTATGTAGTTATTTATCGAGCATTTATTTATCAGGCAATTCCATTCAACAATGTGAAGTTTAAGTGTTTTGTAATGGTTTACATACAACTTTTGTTAATTATTTAAAGTGGTTCAGTTTTTAATACAGTTATAACAGTTGCAGCTATTGTTGATCATAAAGCACGTAAATAAACGCAATCTCTATTCTTATTATTTGAAAAAGCGCGCGTGCACATTCTAGTGTACTTTTAAAAGCATTCCAATGATTTTCGTTCTGTCAGTTTCATCTCAGATATTGTATACTTGCTTGGTCTCAGGTGTTTGCTCAGCCTTTTATTAAGCACGAGAGACACCCCATTACACAAAGAGACAACTGAATGGGTAATGTATTTAATGGATGGTTCATCCTTTCCGAAAGTTGCTAGTGGCTGGTGCTACAGCACTGTCTGCAAATATGTAATAGTGACTCTATGCAATATGAACACACTGTATCTAGATTTGTATGCCTAGTGAAGGGTCTACTTCTTTCAACAATATTGCGTAGGTACTTCAAGAACCATTCCAAAATCGGATGTTCTATACAATCATGGTTAGAGTGTTCCTTTCCTCTTCTCTCTCTCCCTTCTCTCTCACTATCTAACTGAAAATCTGAAATAGGTATTTTAAGAATACGCGTAAAGATGAAATACATGATTTACACACATTTTATATCAAACTGACATCTCCTCAACATATAATAGCGTAAAAATACAATTGTATAATAGATGTTGGTCACTGGATGAAATCAACGAGAAAATAATGTGTTGCAAACAGAAAAACGTACGATATATAGCTTTAAAAAAAGCTGTGTATCGTACGTTTGCGTATTCATTTTTCTCCTTTTTATTCACAGCAAAATACAATCGGGTAAGTCAAGTAAAGAGCATTACGTCATTCGGTCAATGAACGGCATCGAAAGAGGAACGCATAAAACTCCTAACTTCATTATTGTCTGCGACTGACAATGAGAGCACTTTGCTTCCTACCTTAAGTATTTACATATTAAATTATTATTGTAAAACATTCAAAATTCCAAAACTGACATGTAATGGCCTTTCCTCAATCTAGAATACATCAAAATACAAAGTACACCATACTAACCTTTCCATTTTTAATGCTTGCATTGCTGGGCACCCGAATAATAACAGCCAAAATGTTTAAGAAAGTGGGGAAATATGTATGACTTTTTATACCAGCAAAACTGTATAAAATTGCCACTTTATATTGCGCTTACAATAAAAGATATCGACAGCCTGGTACAGAAACTGGGTCGTCGTATTCCCGATTGCAAATGAAAGGAGAAAGCAGAAGAAAGCAGAAAAGGCCATTTTACTCCAACTTCCGCTTCCATACTCTCCTTCCTTCTACATGCCATGTCGTACATTTTTAAAAGTAGACAATACTCTCAAGTTTGTCCTATAAATTTTAAGCACGCCTCAGAGCACACGCACCAGCAGCAAACTAAAGCGCTGTACATCTTGGGCCTGGAGCAAACGAGGATTCTCATCGTGCAAAAAAGCGATAAAAAACGGGATCTCCGTCAATAATCGAAAGGCTGCCTGGATGATTGTGCGGGTGCGTGCGTGCCGTGTTGGAATTGAAGTGAAAAGTGATTCTTCCTTCCGAGCACGAATGTGACAAACTGGGAATTCAAATATGTAAATGCATTTAGCCCCGCAAAGAAAATTCTGGATAAAATATTTCATACGAAATCATCATGAGAAGCGTCATAATTTGTCAGATTTTCGGGACAAAGCATGTGACAAGTATTCAGATGTAAAAATTGATATTTTTTTTACGTTTTAACAGCAGTATTGCTCTTTTACTGACGCGGTGCTACTGGTTTACTTTAGTGTATGCCACTGTGCGAGCCATTTTCTCCGGCCGGAAGATGTTTGAGGATTGCTACTCATATAACAATGTCACCACTACCGTCGTGGATTTCCGAGTCGTCTGCTAGCAAAGGATGCATGTATGTAGGATATGAATGATATTTCTTTCTGCAAACAGCTCTAAAAATGATGGATTCTCTACAGCGAAGGGTTCGGTTCGGGGTGGTTGCCTGTGAAAGAAAGACTACTAGTAACACACATTTTTCCTGTTTGTATAAACATTTACCTCGATTACGTATACAGGCAGCAAGCAGGCAACCCGATATGAATTTCACCGAAACAAGCAGGCCTTTTCATTGTCAACAGGAAAAAAGCAAATACACCAAAACACATATAACATTCCAAATATGTCAGGAAGCAGTTGGTAATTTGCTTCATTTATCATATGATCATGCGAGTGTGTACAGGATAAATGGTGGCACATTCATTTTGATTTCATTTAATGTTGTGGTAGACGTGTACATACACCATTTCCGTGTGTCATTTCACTGACGATAGACGATGCGGTCGCTCCATTTCAAAAGCGGCCTCTAACCTTTTCTCTTCCTTGATTGAAGTATTCACTCAACCATTGTGGAGGTTTTTTTGTGTGTCTGAAAACAGAAAAAAATAGCAATAAAATACATCTTCTCTTTAAAAAGGTAAAGTTTAAGGTTCCAACATCAGACCCACAGACAAATTTATATTGCGCCTCTTTTGTAGTTTCGTGCTGGCCCAGTTCAATTTTGAGAGTTGTTCCTGTCAAGATGTGCGCACCTTGTACATGAATGGGTATTATAATAAAAATGTAGTTGCTCAAGCTTGCACCACTTCGTCCCCAATCAGTCAAGGATGGATAGTTTGAGAGACAAGACGGTCAGTGAGATAGGATGTTTTAAGAAAATGGGTTAAACGCGGGTTCTTCTATATTGACCGACAATAAATCGATAGTGAACGCAGTGTATCTTTACGTGTTCTATAAAATAAAACAGATAAAAAGCGCACCTTACAAAATAGCACGGTGGCTTGGGTGAAAGTCCAAAATTGTCTCCAAATTTTTGTGACCAACCCGTTCGCAAGATGCTGAAGTGTGTGCGTGTTTGTGTGGGACAGAGAGAGAGAGAGAAAGTCTATGTGTGCTTTAACTGTCCATTACAATTCGGTATCGTTGGGGGAAAAGAAAAAAGTCCTCCCATTTCAGGACAATTTCCTACTTGCCAGCCGTCACAGGGTATACCTACACGCAAGTCCCTATTTTGTAGAGAAAACCTTCGAGTGGGCGCTTGTTGCCCAAAGTGGAAGAAACCTTCATAAAATATATTGAAGAGTGTAAAAGGATTCCCGAAAAACACCCAAGCGGAAGAGCGGGGACACTTTTGTAGATTGAGAGTGTCTCAAGCGTTTTCTTCTCTTGAAATGTTGCTTGTCGCAGCCTGCCTGGCGTGCTCTGGACCTTTCCTATGAAAACTTTGCCAAAAAGTAAAGTCGGTCGCGCAACAGCCACTAATGACAGTTGAAATGGATGGATGATGGAGATAAAAGGTGTTGGTGTTTGTAAATATTCCTTAGGGCATAATCATTTCTGAGCAGAGGAACGGGGCTGCTGATGAGGGAGTACGAAAATGTCTTTCTCCTCGGCTGCTACCTAAAGAGTGTAAGCAATAGCTAAACAATCCATAGATTTCTCTCAAGATTTGCTCATCCATCCGTTTCCACTTTTGTCTCGATTTTGAAGGAAGGTTGACAGAATTATTGGCCAACCTGAGTTTGCTCGTGTATGGAAGAGGAAAGGCAAACACGTATGTATGCATGCATATTTCGAGTCGGGAGAGATTTGCTTGCGTAGAGTCGATAAAATTTTTGGTACTTTTACAAATTTTACTAGTAACGGTGTACCATACCAGTAGCATGCGTCAGCGAAAAAAAAATTGGCCCAGCAAAACTATGGGCCATAAGCTTTATAACATTTTAGCAAATAGGTTTAATGGCAATCATATTGTGTCCCCCGCGCTGGTAAGATTCATAGGCATCACGACGGACTACACAACTACAACCGACTGCTGTCACCATCAATACTGCTGCGGCAATGTGGTTGGTGGTGATACAAATATATGGTCTTGTTTTCGTTCCAAAACAACAATCTATGTATACACAGAGGGAGCAGAGAAAGGCATGTGTGGCTTTAATCTCTATTATAAGCAAAGGTGCGCTTACCCAACTGTATTTCCTTCTCAGGATTCGGGAAGTAATTTATCACTCCCTTACTTACTTACAACCACTGCCACCACCGCCACAACAAGTAAGCGTCCTCTGTGTACAATTCATATTTGCAAAATCGTTCATGGAAACTTTGTAATCATTCTTAGCCAGTCAAGTCAACCCAAGACGGGTGGTAGCCAAAGTGGCAGGCAGTAAACGCAAAATGGAGTGAAAGCATGCCCGGAGACTAAAGGACAGAATAAAACGGACTTATCTTCAAACTCACACACAAAAGGGATAACTCTTGTTACGACTGTTGGAGAACTTGTTATTGTAGGGGGAACAATGTGCGTGTAGTTAGCATGCCATTTCCTTTAAATTCTTGGCGACAGTCTCGTTGCTGGCGGTATTTTATTATTTGCAGTTATGTGCGTAAACAAGCGTGTAATGCGTAACTTTGTGTGGGTGCGCGTTAGCGTGTGGGTAACAAAGGGAGTAAAATTGAGTAGGATGTTTCTTTACGGCGAAAGCAAATATTGAATTAAAGGATATTACGACAGCACGCGTTGGTTTCCTGTTTGGGAGAATGATAGCAGTTCCAACAACAACCGGACTTGAGGTTTTCTGTTGGAAAGTTAACGAATGAACTTTTTCTTTAACTGTGTAGTCTGTTCAATCCACTTGTAGGCACGTTTCATTGTCCAAGAAATATACTGAACGCTGTTGCTACGCAACGCTCCTTATACACTAGGACTCTTATTGGGTATCAGTTCCTTTACACACAAGTTAGCGGGATGTAAAACTGATATAGGAAAAAGGCTAATAATCTGTGGTGGACACTTGCATAGCTTATTTGGACAACAAAAAACTAGCCTCTGTAGAAATACAATAATTTTATAGGAGGTACTGTTGATGGAACTATTCTTTTCAGAATAGAGTCCCACAACGATGATGATAATGGTAATTATAGAAGGAATAATACTATCAACGATGTTGAGAATTTAGTCGATCTCTTTCCTTTGTTCCGTAATGTATCTCCACTTAAGTCATAGAGTGTAGTCAAAAAGCGCAATACATTGATGCTTCAGCATGCGCTCGAACGAATTTTAGTGGGAGTGTTGAGAATTTAGTCGATCTCTTTCCTTTGTTCCGTAATGTATCTCCACTTAAGTCATAGAGTGTAGTCAAAAAGCGCAATACATTGATGCTTCAGCATGCGCTCGTAACGTTATGTTGACTGCGACCAAAAAGGAGAGAACAAAGAGGAGAGTCGAGCATTGGTGTTTTGGAGAGTAGTGAGATTAGAGTCAGATTCTTTCTTTTACTTTACTTTCAGAGAAGTGACTATCATATAATTGAGTTTTCTAAATAAAGATTCACAATTAACTTTCTTGATTTTAACTAAACATTTTGTTTTCCAGTGCAATTATTTTAACTCGTAATAGTTCATCCTCATTATTGCCTATAGCAGGTCGTTGTTAACGGCGCACGTAACAAACGACGTTACACTTGTACAATGATTAGCGCAGTCGTGCGTAACATTTTAGCACAGCATGACTAATACGCGATTTTTCCAATATTTGCTTCTTGTGTGAACCTACCATTATTGTCATGATCGCTGTCGTACTCTACATCTAAAAGAACTGCTTCCAGATACAGTACACACAAGCAGTTTGCAGCACGCAGACCAGCTAAGCTACTCCACTCGAACTAATTAAAAATCAGTGGAGTATGAAGTGAGGTAAATTTAGGTAATTAAAATTATTCTAATAGAATATTCTAGTAGAGTAGTGAAAGCATCCTCCTTGGTTATCTAAACCTCATGTATTTTTATAATGTCCTCTGCCCTGTCCTCTGCATGATGACTATGCTATCCCGTTTTGGGAGTATCTGACAAGGAATTGACACACAGCACGAATGTGTGGGTGTATTTTTATGTCATATGCTAATGTACTTCCAAGTTTGGTGGTTGCGAGCGTTGTTCCAAGGGGATATATGCTGTTATTATCTCCCTGTGCAACTTAACAGGATAGGGGCAACTAACCTCTGCAGGTATAATTGAATACACATATATAATTTATTTTATGAAGAATGTGGTAAATTGAGTTCATATCCAAATCCGACAGAGTTACATGTCTAATATACCTACACGGCCAAGGTACTACTACCTTGCAACATTACGTTAAATTTTTCATTTTTTCTTCTTCAACATTTCTTCCAACTTCTCTCAAGAGACACTCTTTCCTTTCTGCCAACGTCAAAATTACAAAATATTTGCCTACCGGCTTCACTTTCTCTATCTTGTACTCAGAAGGAGAACATTACCGCTGGTGATACCTTGAAGATTGCGTGTTTTCTCTCTTTACCAAAAGCTAGATATTTTATTTTCTCTGTTACCTGTCATCCCTTTGCGTCACTGGAAATTCTCTCTGATGTAAATAAACCGTAAATACGATTTTCTCTCTTGTGACAGCCAAATGCATTCTAACCCTGAGCTTGTGCAGTGAAGGCAGGTTGAAAGATAAAATAAAAGAAGCAGCCTTATTTTCCCAACATGTTTAACTATAGAATCACCGGCGGAGTAATACTATTAGGTGATTTCACAATACCTGTTTGTTGAGATCACAGTACACCAAAAGAAGGATTGTGAAAAACATTCTACCGCACGGTGAATATTATAAGTCGATAACAGACACAAACTGACAAAATAAACCTGCTTTCCTGTTTAATAGATTATAGCATATTTCCTGTGCAAACTTACTATTGCTACGAAACTTCTTGTTATCTTTCTATAAATGCACACATTGAGACACAAAATGTGCACTCGCTCATGACTTCTTGATGCATCCTAACCCAGAAGTGTTTTCCCTGCTGTTTTTCTTTCATCCATCTAGTCTATTTTTTCCTGTTTCTCTCTGGTTCATGTAGAGATATATCATATATCCCGTCATTTGTGTGCTAATGTTATCCTGAAGGCTTTCTAGAGCTCAAGTGAAATTGCCCGTACAGCTTCCACACATTTTTTTCTCTTTGGTATTTTCTCTTCTGCGCGGAGAACAGTCAGAAAGAAAGGGACAGAGAGGGAGGATGATGATCTCGTAGTCACAAAAGGATTGCAAAAATTGGTCGGTTGTGTAAACGTGTGTATAAACACAGAGAAGAAACAGTAGAATAAGTAACTATGCATAACAGAACAGCCTGTCTGGCAGTAGTCAAATTCTAGCAAAATAGGTAATATATAATGTGTATTAATGTGTGTCTCAACGTTGTTGGCTTTATAAGGAAAAAGATACACAGCATACCGTTTTGGGACTGCATACATAATGCATTCCGTTGTCTTGCTGCAATGTATACGTTTTCGGATAAAGAATAGTGCGGTGCGCTGGATGCGGTAAAGAGAAAGCAGGCCCATCAACAGAATTGATATATCCTGTCAAAAGAGTCAGTCTGAAATTGGATGTGGTGTACGACTATGTGTGTGTGTGTGTGGGTGTGCTGTGTTACGCTATAACCCATACACCACCACGCTTCTATCATTACTCTCCCCAGACTTTGACTTTCACCGAGCATTTTTTCTCTCTTTTGCTTTGCATTCACACAACTTTCTACTCAAGAAAAATATCTGGGCGCATTTTAGCGTGAGGAAGGTACAAAGAGTGGAAGAATGCATGCATATAATCATCATCATCGCAGCCTTCGTCATCAAGATAATAATGCCATGAAACTTGAAACTTCAGCAGGGCTCTTCACGCAGTATATCTAAGCTTTTACAATAAATATATACTCCAAGACACGCTCATCCTGCACTGACTCGGGAGTAAGTGAATGAGTGAGTTTATATTTGGTTGTTGTTGTTGTTGCTCCTGTGTCTCAGAAGCAGATAGTGATGGGTTATTCCCAGTAGAAAACAGTAGTGCACACACACACGAAGAAGACAGCAAGAATGGTACGTGACGGTGGATATACTGCTATTTTGAGACTATTGTACTTCGTGTGAAATTGCGTTGATGTTGATACGGCACTTATCATTATTATGCTTATGACTATATCAGGTTGTCATACACGCTAAATTCTCTCTTGACAAATAATATTCTAATATGAAAACAAAAACTTCACACTCGAGACTACAACGAGCAAAAGCAACTCCTCTCTCTTTTCTGAGAAGAGTACTTGCACGTTCCTCGGAAGGAGTTACAGGACTTGTCGCCAAAATACTGTTCCACGCACACTGGCAGGCTTCCCCCATTATCTTTCAAAAATCCGTCTAGCACCACACACCACATCGTCTTCAAATCCAGTCATTTTCCGTTATGATGCAACTGCCAACCGGTCTATTATTCACGTACCATGCAAAAATGTCTAAGTTTACACCGCAGGGCAAGGCTTTACGAGTAGAAACACGTTACAGGGTAGAAAAACAACAATAGAGCAAAGACACACTTTCTCTCTCTTTCTCTCTCTCTATGTGTGTGTGTGTGTGTTTGTGTACATTATTCAGCCCCTGTCATTATCATTATTTGTGTATCCTTTTTGCTTTCATGTAATCTCCATAAAAGGATCATCCTTAGACCAAAAAGCCTACCAGCATTGCTTACACGTTGAGTAGGTACTTCCTTTCTGTTTCAACTTGCACATTACGCTGTACGCTTTCAAGTAAATACATTTTATCAGCCTGTGCATAATATAACCATATAGAAATGAACTCAAGTGTGCGCGCGAGATTACAGGCGTGCATTTTATTGTTCTGGTAGCTATTATCTCCCTCACCACATCCCTTTTTGAAGGTAGGTGCAACCACCACCACCACTACCAGCAGCATAATAATGACAAATGTAACATTTCATATAGGTTATTAGCATATCGAATAAAATTACTTTTATTGCTTTTCTTGTGACGTTTTACACTGTCCTTGTGTTAGCAGGCGAGCCCATACACATACACAAGCATTATTTTTAATGAAAGTATAAAACATAAAGAAAACTTTTATCCTTTATTATATACATCCTCTCTCTCTCTATCTCTCTGTCTCTCTCTGGTTACAGAAAGATTGCTAACAAACTAAGCATGATTAAAAGCTGGTTGGGCTGCCACTGGCTTTTAAACAAAAAAGGATCTTTTCAATAATAATAAAAGTAATAATGACGATACGCTATATATATCCGTAATAATATGTACTTAACATCCTTCCTTATAAGTTGTCTGTAAGCTGATCTTGTTGATGATAATGTTTCGTTCCGCTTGAGTGACTTACATTATTACTGTCTTTGTTCCAAATATGCAAAAAATGTTCAGCAGGGAACAGGATAATGTAGACCGACCCCGGGAATTAAATAAGGACGTGGGCATAAATATAGTTCACCCCGTATTTCACTATACGAAGAGTAACGCTACTACATAAGCCCAGGAAAAAAATATACGGGCATGTTTTAGAAGAAACCAAGTTTTTTTGTTGTCGAGAAAAAAGTTTTCCATTTCGCTATCGTTTCTGTAGCACAATAATGCATTATCCACGTACATCCCCACCGCACTCCGTGTACCGTCCTGCTTGGAACTGTGTAGGAGCCTAATAGCAGCAAAAAAAGACAAGCGATAGGAGTGCATTGTGATTGTCTACTTTACTAGAAAGTTTCTAATATTTACAACCTTTTTCCTTGTTTCTTTTGAGATAATGCACAGAGTGAGAATCCATTTTGGCAATGAACTTAGCTATTCTAACTTATTAGTAGAGGCTTTGCAATGGTAATTTAATAGTGCGTTAATGCACCCTGCATTCTCCTACAAAATATATAGAGGACCAAGGAGCCAGGGAAAATTTCAAGAGCAGAAAACTCGCCTTCTCCTAGGAAGACTGTTACTGCCCCGCTCATATAAATGTCGGAGTAGTGGTATATTTTATACTTTGGAGGGTAAAACCAAAAACCAACAGGGCAGGACAAATTAAAGGGACGAGAGTCCAGGATGGGTTTTGTTCGCGGGTTTCTTTCTTCCTTCTTTATTCTTTCAATGGTGGTCGTATCATTATTTAAAGTAACCTTTAATGGGCGTCCATGTAGACCGGAGTTTTTACCCCAAAAAATACTACTGGAATGCTGCCCTGCAACAGTACAATGTTTTTAAACGTGGAATTAATCATGATTTTATCTAGACAATTTTAGGAGTTTGCAAAAGGGAATAAAATCCATTAAAGTAGTTTTCGTAATGGGTGTGTGTGACCATTGTGTATTATAATAATAATATGTTTTGCATGTTTCATACAATTTTTATTTCCACGGAGAAGCCAAGTCCGGAGAAAGCCCTGCCACCAGTAGCAGCAGAGAAGAACAAGAATGCCACGTTAACTTTTCCAAACCGTAACGGTTTTATTAATGAAATAAAAGTATAGATATTATATGTTACATTGAATTAATAGTAAATTGAGCTGCTTACTAGTGTGCATAATAATAATGTGGACTTGTCCAAAAAAGGGAAAATGGCCTTTGGAATATATAAAATATTGGTGAAGTGGTGGTGGCGGCACAGGAAAGGGAAAAGGAGTGAATGGATCTTGGTCGCGAGGTTTGCAAAAACTTCTATATTCCCTCCGCCATTGCTTTCCTGTCTCGGAGTCATTGTCGTTGAAAAGCTGGCAGTTTTCAATACTCCGTGTTCCTGTATCGATAGTAATGGAACTCTACAAAAGGCATTTCCTGTCCATTACAAGAGTGTTCCAAAAAGGAACAGGGGAAGGGGACAAAACGAGTTACAACAAATGGTCTAGTCTAAATCGAAAGGTCACATGGTGTGCAATTTATTGGCGATATGTTGGACTTTCTTCAAATGCGTTACGATCAGGAAGAAAATCTATGTACTTAGGGAGTCGGTCACATGCTATTTGATGTATTTTGGGGAAGCATTACATTAGTAGCCATTGGTACTGATAAAATCTCACGGTGGTCACAAACTGTCAAAAAAGTGAAGGCCTAACTAGTGCCGTTTACCCGTGGTTTACCAGCTTGGGGTAGCCCGAATAGATACAGGGATTCACGTGTATTTGTGCCCGGGTGCAACATGTAACCTTCTGTGTTGTTTATCCGTTTGTGCTACTTTTTTACTGGGAAAAGTTAGGCATATTTTAAACTGAGAAAATAAAAGATTTTTTTGCGAAAGTGCAAAATTACCCTGCAGCAATCAACCACTTACAATAATACTTTACTTTTCTTATATGTATGTGGTTACTTATAGTGAAGAAGCTAGTACGCATAATAAAATTTTGCGTCGTATAGTTTAGAGGCTCCATTTCCAGAATTTCTCATTTCTATTACCTTCTTCCAAAGAAACAGAACCACAGGCCAATAATAAAAGCAGTAGTCTCAAAGTTAAAAATAGCAGAAGGGAAAACTTCTAGTGATTCTGTTTTCACGGAATCATTTATAAAGTAGGTACTTGTTCTCAAAGAGAAATTCCTACAACTTTTCCTCAATTTTTTTTCTTTCCAGCTTTCTCCTTGTTTTTCTAAATTTTTCCGAGTAGCCGATGATGCGACTCTCGTTACTATCGGCATATGTATACGCAGCCACTTTTTCAGAACTCGTATATATAAAGCTAAAGCTCCCAGTGATGGGTGTCTCTGTAAACGAGTACTTCTTCCTCTCTCTCTCGTTCTCGTATAGCATGTCTGACATTAATTTTCTTTTTCAACCATCGCGTTTTTGCTTTTCTTCCTTCCGCTAGTTCTCACCCTAACTACGCTGCCTGCTGCGAAAAAGATCCAAAAAAAGTATATACAAAGATTCGTTCAGCAGCAGACAGTTCTCATATCATTTCAACATATCGCATTATACATAGTCAGCTTTTCCACCAACTTGCAGTAATAACACTACTGATATAACATATAGTATTTACTTAACTAATGTATTCAGTGTGCAAGGGGGAAAGCAAGACTTTTCACTGAGCCCATTACCCTCACGTCTTTCACATTCGATCTCCAGGCGATGTTCCCTCTCTCTCTCTCTCTCTCTCTCTCTTCCTCTTTCAAACACACTCGCACTCTTTTACACCCACACTACCGAGCACTACTAGAGCGTACCAAAGCATGTGTGTGTTGCTGCCTCTGCTGCTGTACAACTGCCTGTAGCCGTGTCCCATCATAGTCATCACCACGCTAGCCCTCTTCATCACCACCACTATTACAGCTGCACGGCACATTTGCACAGAAATAGGGAGTTTTCTAAAGATTTCACATTATCATCATCGTCATTCCACCACTGGAGGAGAAAAAACGAGAATTCTTCTCTCCTTTCACGTATCAAATAAGTGTTAACTGCCACCGCTTTAGAGAAGATATCGTACCTCACAACTGCAGTTATGCCGCCAGACAGGGACACTAATAGCGAAACAGAGCAACACGAAACACAATTATTACTCAGCTAACGCAAGACAATCTTTGTGATTACCATTCCTTTCTAATAATCAACCAAACTAAATTGTATTAAGTCTTCCACTGCAGACACCCCTGCTACCACTACTGCTACTACTTGCTACTCCTGCTGCTATTACTAGTACAGAAACGATGACACTAAAATAAACAGCGTTGTAATAACTGCAAAACGGAGAAAATACAGATAAGGGAAGTCATTTTTAGAAATTTTAGATTAAGATCTTACCGGGTACTAAGGAAAGATCAAACGCAAGAAAATATATGGTCTGTCAGAAGTGTGCTGCATTTTTACTGATATAATCTCATATAAACTTGTACGAAACTACATATTTACAGCTCATATAGATGATAGGTAACTATAAAATGGCACACTTCCTGTTTGTCTCTTTTCCCCATGTTTTTGTCACGGTGCATGCACGCATTCAACTTCACAGAAAATAACATGTCAAAGTAACTATTACGACTGCACCGTGAAGGGTTAGCTTCCTACCTATCTTTTCTGGGAAACCTTTATAGGAAATAGATTAAATATATATGCGCCTACATGTACACATTTCTCTGAAGTATCATCTCATCAGCAACATCCAGAATTGCCATAATTTCAAGTGAGGGACAAACTTATCTCTTCAATATTTACTGTAATTTTTGTTGCATCAATGGAGCTTTTCTCCATTAGATGTATAGCGAGACAGAGAGAGAGAGAGAGAGAGAGTGTGTGTGTGTGTGTGTGTGTGTGTGTGTGTGTAAGTGCTTCACTCGGCTGGTTCCATATACACAACTTGATGAGAATCTAATTTGAAATTTTCCCGATGACAAGAATAAAGGGAAGAAATAGAAAAGGACGACGACAATGATGATGATGACAACCCCGATTATTATTACGGGGAAACCTTGCAGCAATCCGAATAATGTGCATCGTGTCTGTGTACTTGTGTACTCGCATCTCTCCCCGCCTTCAGGAAGGCTGCCAACTCTTCTCCTTTTCTGGTTCCCTCCTGCTCCAACTAATTTCGAAGATGAGGGATGAAACATGGACGAGTACTTTCATTTATTCATTCTGTCTGCTTTTGTAACGAACGTGAAAGGTAAAGCAGAGAGTGGGCATTATTGTCACAAGGTAATGTATAAATAAAATGTTTCGCTGTTGTGAAGCAAAGCATAATCACGACAGACAACAACACTACAAGTTGTGTTTCACTACGAATGACGGTATTCTCCAAGAGTGTACACACTCATCCCTATTTTTGACTCCTTCTTCTTGTCTCCTTTCTTTTTTAGATTCAAGCTCCATAAAGTGAATGAAACGGAGCAGATCAAAATAATAAGGTTTTATATATGTCTGCAGCTCCAACGGGGAAAGTGAGCTGAGCTTTGACGAAGAGTGAACCTGAGTGAATACATAAGGATCTACCTAAACCCCACTCGTTCCCCTTTCATTTCCTCTGATTATGAAATTGCTATGATAAAAAAATTGTAAATGGAAATGGTTTGTCCTTTGCATAATATTTAAAACCCGGAATGTGTCTGACAAAGGTTGGGTGATGTGGCGGCTGTAGCACAAAGTATATTTGTGTTTGTTTGTATTATATCACTACGTGCCCATCGCACGGGTGTATGCATAAAACGGGGAAATTTTCTCCTGCTTCTCATTATCACGCTCATCCTTATTATTCCTCCTTTGTTGTATCACTCACTTGCCATCATCATCCTCATCATAATCAAGCTGCCCCAAAACAGTAGGGAAAAGCGCAGAGTATTTGTTTTCAGAGGGAAATAGAACTAATAAAATAAAATGGGAGGAGGAAGGGAAACGGACAATTCAGTTCCTCTCTCTCTCTCTCTCAGTGGATATCTTTCGAAGGAGTAGATTGCCTTCACTTGCTTCTTATTACCTCCTTAAAGAACATAAAAGTTTAATACAAAGCCGGCACAACGGATACTGCCATTTGACTTGGCAATGCATGTACATACATCCATACGTAAAAACTTGCACTCCACTACTCCCTGTCTTGATACGACTCTTTCCTATGCTATGTTGTTACAACAAAGAAATTACATTTTACTCTCGTTTCAAAGAAAAAGGACGACGATGACGACAACGACGGCAATGATACTTAGCTCATTTAATACAGAATAAGATCAAGGAAAAGAAAATGAAACCGTTTCAATGTAAATAAGATTCATACTTAGCCCAACGAAATTGCGACACAGATAAAAAAACAGCGGAGACAGAAAGCCCACTATGAGAGGTACTTATATCTATATATAACAATAACGACAGAAGAAGACGGCAAAAGACAAAACGAGACAAGAGAAAATGATATTGCTTCATGTCATCATCATCATCATCGTCATCAACAACATCGTTCTGCTCAAAAAGAAGAAATCATCATTCTTTTCCTCCTTCTTAGGGGAATCCAGCGGAAGGAGGGTAGGAAAACTGAGAGGATATGTGTGGCAATATATAACAGATAAAAAGACATTCGTTAAGTTAAGGTAACAACAGGAAACGAGTTTACTACCTTGTGTGTGTGTGTCGTGTGTGTGTACGTCCATTCCATCAAGGGTACCCTTTGCTGCCACAATAAAACAAGATAACAACTAGAGGGTTGGGAGGAAGTGGAAGACAGAGAGAGAGAGAGAGAGCCCCAAAAAAGATTGAAAAATACTCATGCATGAACAGTCATAATTGTCATCTCATTTTTTCTTCTTGATACTTTCTCTCTCGCTCTCTTTCTATTGCTGCCACCACACACTGTCCTACCACCAGCTGAGAAAGTAATGGCATATGGATCAAAACTGGAGGATGGTTCCCGGTAATAACGACACTTTTTATGGATTCTAGTGGAGAACCATATAGAAAGAAAAATACGTCTGGGAAATAAGGCACTTGGTATGTGTGCGACAGTAATAATGTAAGAATGCGTTCGCAGATGTACAATATAGTAGGGGTCTCTTGTGTTGCTGGTTAATGTGTAATATCATGTACTTTGTTAAATGAGAGTAGGGAAAATACCTATACACTCCGTTACTTATTTACTTACCTACTTACCACGTACTTGTACGTTTTTGTGGTTATAAAAATATGATATATTACCCCGTGTGCACTGTAGTATCACTAATATGAACACAGTGACAAAATAAAAATGTGTTGGGCATGTTGTATTATGTGTCAAATAAAAAATGAGACAAGTACAGCCAGCCCTTCACTACTCCTCCATAGTCATTGACGACGTAGATTCGCCGCACTCTCTCTCTTTCTCTCTCTCTCTCTCTCTCTCTCTCTCTGTTGGAATTTGAATCATGAAGTGGCCGTTATTATTACTATTGTTGTTACATATCACAAAATGCATGACGAGTCAAGTTAAAGGCAGTTATGGGGGTACTTTTGCGGTGGCAGCAGCAGATTTTTATTCATGTTCCAGGAAACGAGCGCTTGCCCTGGTGGAGTAAGTATATTTACTACTCTTCCATGATTCTCCTACTAAAATACATATTGTGGTGGTGGTGATGGGGAAAGTGTTTTGGTAATGGCGTGTCTCGCAAATGGCTAGGGTGAAGCGACATATGGGCAGGAAGAAAATATGGGATAGTTTTGATAAAAAATGGGGTTAAGATTGTTGCAGCGCAGCAGTGGCAACGCTGTTTTATCACCGCGCGCGTTTGGGTCTCCTCCTACTCCTTTCCTCTGTATCAATGTGTTCCTTCCTTTTTTCTCCTCCGAGGAAATGGCTGAAACGGCTTTCAGAACAAATGAAATGGATGTTTTGTGTGTTTTAAAAATATGACCCGTGTACTTACTTTGCATTATGCCAGCACAGCAATAATAGTAGTCGTTGTAGGGCTACAGAGTAGTCACAAGTAACGATGTTACTGTGTCGAGTTCAGGAGAAACCTGAGGAATGAAGGAAATAAGGAAAAAAACGCGCGGGGAAAGCAAGGAAATGAAAACGATATTTTTATCCCAAAAAGAGGGTGGACTTTGTGGTAGTCTTATTTTCTTTCTTTTGCTCGCCTTCACTTTCCCTTTTTATGATAATACAGTTTGCCTAGCTTTCAAACAAGGTAAATATAATATGCATGCGTACCTGCGTACGTGTGTTCCGTCCGCGGAATATACACGTTTTTTACTGTCTCAAAATAAAAAACGAGACCTTAACCATATTATAGAATATTATCCTGTTCACGTCATCCTAAAAAAAGAGAAAAAAAGAAGGAAAACTGCATATGGTTATGGTAATGATGCCAAACAATGTGAGTTCTTTTTGCTGTCTTTTGGTTTAGTAGTGATGATGGTGGTGGGTGATGGTAAAACTCTGTCTCTATTGAGTGGAGCTGATGGCAACGTATAAAAAAAGAGAAAAAAAGCGCATTCTTGTGTTCCTCCCTCCCATAATGGAATAAAGCAGGAGTACTATAATAAAACCAATATACGATGATGATATCTATCATGTCTCTAGGTTATCGACTCGCGTTTTCATGTGGAAAGAGGAAAATTGGTCGAGTAGAAAATGCGGTCAGAAACCACAACGGTAGATTATTGGAATACCAAAAAGCATGGGAACGTAATGCCGCGACGTACATAATCTAACTTATAGTGTTCTTGACGTGTGTGTGTGTGTGTGCGTTGTTCATTTCATACTACATCGTGAAAGTATTTTGAGGAAAGTAAAAATAACTCCATTTGTTGTTCGTTGGTATGCCGTAGACATGCACACACGTGTGTGTGCAAACCTGCCTTTAAGAGATTACCTTTTTTAAGATGGAGAATTTTAGTGAGTACATATTTCCCCCTGTTTGCTGCGCCTTTTTGGTTATCTTGATTTTCGGCTGTGGGTACGTAGCCTCCGCCAAATTTTCTATCATTGTTTCAACTTAACGTTCCGATGATACCGTTATAGACACGGTGGAGTCTGATGTAAGGTAAGATCCTATTTCTATATTGACAACAAGCTGACGATTAGACAAACTTGTCATGAGAAATATGCTGTGATAGTAATGCCTCCACAGACGCGTTCAGCTGCCGCTCCCTATAATGAATCGGGGACCACAGAATACCCTAACTCTATAACTGATTCACTTTTGCGTTACTTTTTCTTGTTCCTTCTGGCAAGATCAAGTATAAAAGCTTCAGCTGTTGGCACGTTTCCTCTCCCTAGTTCCCCAGGTTAGATTTATTTAGTTCCTGACTCTCAGTCGAGCTCTATAAATGCGTACTTAGATGGCCTCTAGACATCTTTTCACTTACATCGATGGAAAAAACGAACTTTATTTTTTTCTTGTGCATCCGGCTTCCCTGTACAAAGTCGATGTCGTCGTTGTCCTTTGAGAATTTCGCACACTGTGCAGCAGCACATTTTTGTACTTTGGTAACTGGCAGTGGTGTAATAATACAATAATATTGTCAGTTTTTAGTAACTGGTGGAGCATTTCTCGGAATCTGAGAATATCTTTTACGTGAGGTTTCTTTTAACAGCCTCCAATGTCATTCAAGACATAACTTTTCTTTTACACTTTTTTTACTACAACTTCGCTTTTCTCCCTCTTTTCATTTCAACTGCTCTCAGATTCTGCAGTAAGTCAGCTACACACTGATAGGACTGTGCATGGCACAGTGCAGAGCGGAAGCAATGTTATTTTTAAGAGACACGTAGTTATAAAATGATAACACATTCACATCACACCGTTACATATTAAACGCTGAATTGGAAGATTGCAGACCGACGACGAGTCGAGTGCAATGAGCATTTTCCCAAATACATAGATACATAGACAGGAATGCACACATACATTTTTTTTCTTGTTGCTGCTTTTTCTCGCCGGCCTACAACTGTCCGCTAAGTTGTGTATAAAGTACAATATTTAAAATCCAAGAGAAACTTTTTCCATTGAGTGTAGTTAAAAGTGGATTTGCGTCCAGTAGCAAACAGTATTACACTTCGTTAGCCTCATACCACTCTTTACTGCCGACACCTTCTTTGCCGCCTCCACCCACTGTTTTCCTTGTGTTAGGCAGACACATACGGACTCGGCATGAGAAATAAAATGGTTGTAAGCTGGGACATGATGATGACGATGATCATGATTGGTATCACATTTCCATGAAATCCTCTACTAATTTTCTTATAAACTTCCAGACTACTTTGGGTCGTCCCGTTAGAGAGGGAAGGGTGCTGGGAAGGGGAGTCTAAAAGTAGCACACAGTAGTAGCCTCAGTTCTTGGGGAGTTTTTCTGTAAGTTTGACTCAAGTTTGGAGCCTCTTGTCCGTAAATCCACTGACATAATTGGATGAGTGACTTTCACAGTTCTGGGCAGTTAAAGTCATCAAAATGACAAGTTATGAGGTGCGCTTGTAGACTCTCCCAAAAATACATTGACGGAGAAAAGTGGTCATATAAATGGACTAAGGCTACAACTTGCCTCTCTGCTGGGTAGGGAGTATAGCGCCTTTACCAGAGTGCCACTTACCGCTACTAGCATCGGAAAAGGAAGTGGACTCCAAAAACTGTGTTTAAGAAGGAGCTGGTCAAACACTCTAGTGGTCTCTAGTGTACCGACGTATTACACTTACCTCCCATTAAAGTTACTATTATGAGTTGGGGAGGGAGGGGGCAGTTGTCCCCATTTAGAGTAGTTTTTCCAATAAACTTCTCTATGGACGGAATGAAACATAAAATGTTCTTTTTTCACTTCCGTTCTGTTTTCAAAAGTGGTTCTTTCTGGGACCTACGATAGCAGCGGTGTATTTGAAAATTTCGAAGTTTGTGGGGTAGATACATTAAACAAGGTCAATGGTACCTGCTCGCACAACTTTTATTTTTGCTATAAAACCGACAAATCCCGACAAGGTACATTTTGTGTTTGAAACGGAAAATGCTGCTTTTTAGTGAGCAACAACGCAAATTTCATTACAAAGAACAATTAGTAGAGAAAATATTATAAACACACAGGAGCAGCCCCATATACGTCAAATAAATTTAGAATCTTTGACCGTTTGAATGGCATTCTTGACACCATCGTGGCACAAGGTACAAAAGGAAATTGCCTATAAATGTTAGCATAATGAGTTTTATGATTATTACTCCCGTTTGCAATTATTGTTATGTACAACAAGATTGTCCAGTGGGTTGTGTGTTAGCTAAGAAAGTTGACTTTAAATTTTTTTCTTTGCATGGGAAAGAAAACGGGAGGAAAGAAAAGCAATTATAAAAAAAACGAAGAAAAAATGAGTGTAGGCAGGTTTTTGCAACAAAATTCGTTTAAAATTTTCTTGATTCCACCAAAAAATAAAATCTCTCAAAATGGCTTTAAAATTCCGATTTTACTACTTCAACCGATAAAAATAATGCATGAAGTTAATCTTAAGTTGCTGCTTACTACTGGAAATAAGAATATAACGTATTGCCTTTAAATGCTATAAAATAAGATTTGATAGGATTTCCATATCCTTTTTTGACTAGCTAGAGGGTACAGTATAAGAGCACCCAGAACAAAGTGAGGTAGCAATATGTGCGTGTGTGGGGATAGTAAAATCTGACGACGGAGTTCGCAGCCTATATAATTTAGACGAACATAACAACCTTTCTCCGATACAAGTTGTGCGTTTACAGTGCTTTTTTCATAAAAGCGACCCGTGTGTCTCACAAAAGAACAAGAAATGTTTGCCTCAACTTGTATTTTGAGTAGGAGCAAGTACCAAGTCTACTATATAGTACTATACGGCAATAACCATAATAATACATAATGTAAATTGACCAAAGCAA
Source organism: Callyntrura sp. NNG-2020 (assembly GCA_027744055.1). Classification (NCBI taxonomy): domain Eukaryota; kingdom Metazoa; phylum Arthropoda; class Collembola; order Entomobryomorpha; family Paronellidae; genus Callyntrura; species Callyntrura sp. NNG-2020. The sequence goes on from JAHZNE010005425.1 coordinate 20,633, forward strand.
TAGAGATTTGAGTTTGTTCACAAAACATTCACTCATCGCCAGCCATTGTGAATTTGAATTACTTCTATGGTTGAGTAACAACGGCTATATATATGTATACACGTGTTAAGAAAAGCAGCGACGTTGACAAACAACTACATATGTAGCCTTTTTTGTAAACCCAAGTGTTTCGCTGCTTTTTCCGCTCAACTACAAGGGCATATAATAATGTAATTCAGGGTTACAAAATCGTTGAATAATACATAAACGTCACCTTATACCTTGTTACGAAACGAACATGCTTTTAAACAATGCCTTTGGCACCTTTTGAAAAACGGCTTAAAATTTACGGTGCAGATACTTTAAAAAGTTAGAAATGTTCCGGGACATTTGCATTTTCCCTAGTATCTCACAGTAGTATCAGATTTGGTGAGTGGGCACTATCTGAAAGGAAAGTTTCTTTCTTTCCTCTCTCGTATAAATGTAAAATGGATACCGCTTTAGAAAAGTGGTTTTGAACTATAAGGCTTTTTGTCCAAAATAAATAAATTGATTAGCCACGTATGCTAATGATATCAGCGTGAACGAGTGGACGAACGGGATACATTTGCGAGTGTTATCGTCTTACTACTTTACATTTGTAACGCAAACATAAAAACTCGCCAATTTAGGTTTACATATTTTTTCTGTTGCCTGTGTCGGTCAGTAACGTTTTCGTCACAGCTGCCTGCTGTTCTTGCAATTTTAATCCAAGTGTTTTGCTCATGTTCGGAGTTACATGAAAACACTTGTGTATATAAATGTATATGCGAGTTGTAGAAAAATACGATTTCATTTGGCTGGTGTATTATCACGCTACATTGTAATAGTGTACTTAGCTAGGAAGTTTAATGCATGTCATGTCATGATATTACATTACAAGCATTTCTTCTTCTCCGTAGAGTAGAATTCCCTTATTTTCCAAGGGACAAAAAACTACACACACGTTCACTTTCTCTTCTAGAGAAATGAATGAATGAGTGAACAGGCGGAGGTCTCGTGCAAAACATGGTTCAGCTACACCACTATTTTATTATAATAATAATAATAATAATAATAATACTAATAGTGTCCATATTATAATATATCACTACTAATAAGGTAATGTACTTACAAAGTTTTTATCTCATCCGGACAGATATATAGCCTTCTTTGGATTATAATTAAGACTAATTGCATAATGGCTTTTGTCTAATGTGCCATGTGTTGGAGAATAATGGAGAAAGGAAAATGTGTCTCGTATCGAATAAATGGAGACTGGCTGTATGCAAAAACTTTTTGTATGTTTATAGTATCCTACATATCCTACAAAGACACGTCGTTATGAATGCAGTTTCTTTGGTCTCTCAAAATTATAGGGGCAGCCCATGCCTATGTACACACGTTACAGTTATGTGTCATTAGAACCGTTAGTAGGACCAGTTGTGGTCGTGCAGGAGGTGTGTATAGGGTGAATGTAAACATGTACGGTCCTGACACACGCATCTGTCCCTCCCTTCCGTCATTTAACCGCATTCATCAAGATACCATCGTCGTATCGTCGTTGTACTCATCATCATCATCATCATATTCCTCCTTCCCAGTCTACACAAACTTAACTTGCCGCATAAAATACACAAATGATTTGGGATGATGAAGATTGTCATGATTATTATGAATATTACAGACAATCCCCCGGAGATATCACTCATTTGTATGTTTTAATCCATTTATAAAGCATAATAAAGGAGGGGTAAAATGTGTTGGGGGTAGGGACCAAACGCCATGTGTCTAGGCATAGTGTCATGTTCTTTTCGTTTTCTTTCAACTTCCACTTTCAAGCTTTCTTTTTTGCTTCTTGTAGAATAATGCTTACAAATGCAAAACTATCCTCAGGCTCACCACTGATGATGGAAACAGGAATGGCGTAAATGATTTACGATTTCCGTACTTAATTCCTTTTATTGCAGCTGTACCAGAAATCGAAGTGGAGTCACTGGTAGGAGGCCGAGCGGAATTTCCCTGTGATGTAAATCCACTGCCGGATCGGAGGGACGACTCGGTTCATATGGTTCTTTGGTTTAGAGATGACTTTGGCAAGCCTATTTACAGGTAAGGAAAATAGAATATTAACGTCTCTGTAGCCAACCAGCAATATATGTGTGTGTGTGTGACAATTCTATAATACAATTAGCACAAGTTAAGATAAGAAACAAACTGGAAGTAGCTACATTATGCTAAAGATGGAAGAAAAAAGCTTACGGCAGATTAGTTGTTAGGTAAAGTTATAGATGGAGACGATTCATCATGCCATTCTGATTTTACTTGTGGCAGGAGCAATAAATGGAAGGGCGGAGGAGAGATCCTAAATAATTAGAATATATGAGCGTAGGCGTACTCCATTTTCATGATATATTTTATTCAGGAGGCAGCACAGACAGACAGCGTAAATTTATGTAACGGCATGGGTTTAGGGAGCAACACGGAAAAGGACATTTCATATTAGAAATGGAACGGTTGGAGTCATTGCTCTGATAAAAAAAATGTATTATTTTGTACGCTAGATTTAAATACTCCATGTTTCTAATGCACTGTAGTATAACAGTTGTCAAATGGGCGAAAGCATAGGTAGAATTTATTCATACAATAATTTTCATTGGAATCTTTAAATAGGTACCGAAAGTAAATTTTGTATATGCATTTTAATATAGAAAATTAAAATGTCATATTTTGACAATGACAGGATGTTAGTTGAACAATCACTCTGAAATAACTTTCACTGGACCTTTCCCTTAGGCTTAAATGCCGATTCCTTCTACTTGAAGCACATTTGGTTTTAAAAGTCGATAAAATGGTTTTACCGACGCTCATAATTTTGCCATTACCTTTTAGGTACTTCTTGGAATAGAATAAGTTTACAACATATAAATCGGTTACGAAAACAAGTAAGATCGATGAATGGTAGCTGCATAACTGTAAACGTGTAGGCGTACAACAATATTACAAACTGGAAGCATACATGTTTAGCACTAACATTTAGTAAAACCGTATCAGTAAGACTGGGAGGAAAATAGCCCAACTGAATAAACGACTGGTTAACTGCTGAATGACATGAAGCATCGAGTGTTAAATGGTATTCAATAAGAATATGGAAACTGTAAAGTTCCTTCATAAATCTTTCATTATTGATTTCTCTTTCTCTTTTCATGTCCAATTTTCATCTGGCGTCCACCTCCCCTCCTTCTCCGTGGAATACTACCGTAACGCTACATAACCTCCTAAACAGCTTGGATGTTCGAGGAAAGCCGTTAGAATATGCGCGTCATTGGTCATCAGACAAGCTATTTGGCACTCGTGCACACTTCCGTGTCGCTGCTGACCCTACTAAACCCGCGCGCTTGGTGATTGAGAACGTCAAGTTGACCGATGAAGGCGTTTATCGATGTCGAGTTGACTTCCGTAATAGTCCAACGAGAAACTTCCGCTTTAATCTGACTGTAGTAGGTAAGTATCCTCCTCCTTCACAAAAATCGTGCTGTAAAGCCTGTCAAACAATTACACTGCTTAAATTTAACTACGCGTGACTATATAGCCACCGCGATAATGACTGGGTGTAGTGACTATATACAAACTAAAATATGACAATTTGAATGTGAAAAATTTTCACCACTATTTCTTTTACCCAGACCTCCTACTCCGAAGTAGCAATTTAATATAAAGAGATGTTTCCAAGATTGGTTTAGTCTGTATAAATTTGCGAAATTGGGTACTTTTTCTTCATAAAATTTGATAAAGCTACGAGAGGAAAAAAAACAAGCAACCCAGCAAGTTTTTTTCCTTTCTCTCTCTCTCTCTAAAAATGATAGAATACTCTATTCCATTCACAACCGCAAAAAGTTGTTATCCTTCTTTCTCATCTGAAAAGTTGCTCCATATTTTTGCACACACTTTTTTCGTATCAGTGTTTCCCGTCCACTTTTTTTTCTTCTCCTCATGAACTTTTCTCAGATAGGTAGGTGTCATCTCTTCTGCTTGTCTGCTATTATGTAATAGCCCTTACCGGAAAGATAGATGTTTCAAAGGAAGCCCTATAGCAGTGATAAATGAAAACTAGCAGCAAAAGTTCGGCTACGAGTAATTTAGGAAATGAGCTGAGAAACGAAGTGGTAGAAAAAGAAAAGCCAAATAGATCGAGTGACAAAGGGAGGTGTGCGTTGCTTCCCAAACCTGTCGGAGGTAAAAATGAATCTTACTTTCAGATTTCGTTTTCAGAGTGCGTCAAAAGTATAATGTAGACCTTACTAGTTATTATTATGAAGATGATTCAAACCACCTCACACATCACTATTTTCTCCGTGTGTAGGTAACGAAGGGAGTAAGTAGAGTTCATCGTATACATATGCATGGGGGATGTGCTCAAAAGAAGGGACGTGAACCGTGACTGTATAAATTTCATATTAGACGCGCCTTTGTGAGTTCCACGCGATCAATGCAATGGCGAGCGTAGTTGGCAAAGTAAACACTTGGTTGCAACTACATGAAATAAAATAAATTAATACATATCCTCTCGAATATTTCAACAGATGTACCTGCGTGAAACTGTTTGTGTACGTAAGTGAATGAATAAACCAGCAACCCACTAGGAAATGGTAGAATTTTACTACCATTCCCGTTTTGACTCCCTTTTTGATCATTCAAAGATTGCTCTCTGCACTCTAAAAGTAAGTAGAAAGCTGTAGACATGAAATAAGGAGGAGATAACTGCTTTTGGCGAGCTACAATTGTCTATGCACTCAATTCCTCAGATGCTATTTGCCATTTTTACGTTCTACTATCAACGTCATCATCGTTCCACATTTTTTTTCTTCGTTTCTGTAAACCAACTTTCTGAAAGCCATTTTATCGCAATTGTTTGCTGCCTAGAAAGGGATCTGAGAAAAAGAAAAAGATAAAGCGCCATTACTATGATTGATGCAAGAGAGGAACATTCCATGCCGTTCTGGTCATCGCGTAATCATAACGTTCCATCGAATTCCCAGTGCAACGAGCTTGTGAAATGCCAAAAAATGCATTTAGTTTTGTTATAAATCTGGGAAATATACATACA